>CABHPR010118914.1:1646-13824 GCA_902168415.1 Peromyscus melanophrys
AGAGAGAGAGAGAGAGAGAGAGAGAGAGAGAGAGAGAGAGAGAGAGATATTTTCAACTTTGTACAATGCACCTTAATCACACCTTAGTGACTGCTCATCCTGTAGGCTACTTTGATGGTGATTATCACCATTAAATGTTTGGAGGATATCATAGTTCTTCAACATGAAACATTCCCCCACAGGATTATCTTATTGAATACTTGGTGACGATGTTTTGGAAGGTTATGGAACCTTTGGGACGTGGAGCCTTGCTGGCAGAGGCAGGAGCACTGGCATGCAGCCGAACAAGGTTGTAATTGTCCCTGGATCCAGCGCCCGGTCTCTGCTTCCTGACACTCTGGGATGTAACAGTTCACTCTGCAGGCCTCCATCCCATGGGAGAACCCCAGCTGTCATGTCTCCCTGCCGTGACACTCTGAGCTAGAATAATTCCCTTTCTACCAAAGTTGCCTCTGTCAAGAGTTCTGCCCCGGCAATGGGAAGAGTCACCATCACGAAGGAAGATTACTAATCAGAATTACAATCAAACCCTTAGGTTTTGACTTAAAACCCCTTTACAATGGTGATTCTCAAACCTCCAGTCATAAAGAGCTGAAGAGCTGTCTAGCAAGCAGATTCCAGGCTGTAACTGCAGAGATTCACACAGGGCAGGGCAGAAACCCAATGTCTACATTCTTAACAAATGTATAATATATGGCAAAAAGCTGGTCTAACTTACTTGTGTTGGTCTAATTTTTAATAGCACTGTAATTTTCAATAATGCTCTTGGTGTATTAGATTGGATAACACATTATGACTGAAATTTAGTGAGCCCAGTGTTCCCGCATGTCTCCTACCTTGAAAATGTGATGCTTCTAGAATCTTAGGAACTTCATGTACCATCTTTGCTCCTTTTACCATGTGGTGTTTACAGAACCATCTGTCAAACACTCACACCTTAGGCTCATTTCACATCTTCCACGTTGAATAAAAGCTCAACTATTGCAGGAACATTCTGAAAGTAGTCCCTTCTGGTATGCTCTTAACAGGGAATCCTAGGTCCTACTATTTTTTTTTTCTATTTAGTTCTTAAGGACTATAGTCTAGTGTTAGAGTCATCTTAGGTTACCACTGTAACCAAAGCAGAGAGCAAGACATCTCCTTATAGAGAGCATGGGATATTTGGAGGATTGTGATAAGGAGAATGCAACAAAGATGAGAATGTCAGTGGAAATGACTCGTATCCATTGCTTTCCTTTTGATTGTCAACTATGAGAATAAATGCTAGCACATAATAAACAATTAAGGCTTGTGAATCAAGGTCACTGAGCACTCAGTAGAGACAGAACAAAGGACAGAGACAGAAACAGAAAAGGCTAATGGTAGAGAAAGTATGACAGGCGAGAGCAAGATATGGCTACCTTAGCCTAGAATTTCAGGGAAAGAGAAAGGGAACTTTCTACGATATATTTCCATCATGTAATAGAAAAATGCCTTTTATTCCTAAATAAGACTATCTTTACTCCATCAACACTACCCAAAACTGAATCCCACCCATGCTGCAGAACACAAGGGTTGAACATTCTCCTTGGATATTTAGTATTTTTATGCGCAGTGCATTTTCTGCTTGTTGATGAATAAAGGCACACCAGGGACATGTCTGCATACTTCCATGAGGGAAATGCATAAATGTTTCTGAGACATTAATCATTCGATAATCTATTGTTCAGATTTTTATTTCCCTTTTTGCCATAGCATTTTATCCACATAGTCTACATTCTTCTCAAAATTATTTTAATGATTCTATAACCTTTCAATTTGTATATGGACCCAGCCACCCTTTCCATTACTTGATAACATGTCAGATTATTGTATGCCGTGCTGTGTATGGCTTTAGGGAACTGACCTAACTGAGTAATGGTGGAATGAAGAAAGGACAGACACACAGACACAAATCCAGAAAAGATGGAATCAGGTGGGCTGTGTTTTCTCTAATGGGCGGTACCACTGACATATTTATTTTATACAACTGAACCAAGAAAGTGAGTTTATTGTACACAGAGAATAAGGAGGTGGGTTATGGTATATAGCTGAACAGAGACAGGCTTAGCTAATGTCTATAGAAGGCCTCTGCAGTGGAGCAGTCTCAGAATGTAGTTGCCTGGAAAGGGAAGCTGTGGTTGATAGCTTGTGTATGCACTGTCAACATTCACACTCATTTTTGCCATCTTCCCCCAAGATTAAGCCAGAAAGGCCTTACCAATTCCTTTGGGTCGGAGACATTGGAGATCTGACATGGCTGTGCTCACACCACCACCACCACACATTCCCTCAGGACTTTATACGCTTCTTTCATGTACACTCAGGCTTCCTCCACTCCCCACAAAGAATGCTAGGCACAGGAGTTTCCTTTTCGCAGACCATTTCCTAAAACTAGATTAATAATAGTATGACTACTGAGTAAACACTGTAACTCTGAAGGACATGCTGTATCTCTCCTGTTCATGATACTTTCTGCATCATAGGAAATTTTTATTTATCCTAAGTTAAGCTGTCTTAATAATGAAATACTGTATTTTTTCTTAATTTGTTTTGATTACTTGTCAGGTCAAACATTTATCTTTCATCTCCCTATCTTTGTAACTCCTTTGTATTATTTTCAGTTCTCAAGTATTTGAAGGTGTGTCATCTGTGGCTGTTCTCATTATTGACCTTGTTAGATTTTCTTCTAATAAATTGATATGGCGTTTAGATTTTAGTATATTCCTTTGGGTCATATAGAAATTTGGGGCTTTATTACTTTCTCTGTGTTATTTTTGTATGCTTCTAAATGTCAACCCTCAAATTGATTTCCCATGTGTCTTAGAACTTTTGAGATGGTTATTACACCTAGCTCCAACATACATTGTATTTCTGAGAACGCTGTGAGACAACAGATTCAGGTTACTTTTCCTTCATAGCCATCTAGGTACTAAGCCCATTGCGTTTATTGACTCTTTGCTTTTCCACTAACAGCGGCGTTTCTCAACTCTAAGTACAATGAGTTTTCTGTGTGCTTCTTTCTAGATCACCTCCATGGTCCTCTGATATGTTTATCTTTCTTAAGGAATTGTGGTTCACCTCTTTAGAATAAACAAGGGTAAATGGGTTTACTTGTGACCAACGTCATCTTCAAGCTGTTTGACTGGAGGTTCTGAGCAATCCTGTAGTGGGTTTTCATATATAAATTTCTTAAAAGTTTTACATGCTTTTGTTTTTAATGAGAATGAGGTCACTTAAAAGATGTGATGTTCCAAATTGACATTAAGAGAAACAGACTTATCAGGGCCTCTCTGTGTAAATTGTCTCTAACCCCTCCCACGCTGTTACACCCTGGAGAGGTAGACCTTTTTTCTTGTGATTAGTACACACAAGGCACCATGACAAGCAATCATGACTCTTGACACTTTTAAACATAGTAACATTGCCACAGTGCTAATTTTTAAACAGTTCCCTTAAATTGCTATCTGATTAATTTTTTTTTTTCCAGTGACATGTACCTTGAAAATTCTTTGCCACAAAGTTAGTTCTCAATTGGCCTGAGTGCAGTTTGAATCTTTCTGTGGAGGAAGTCATCGATCCCACCCTCAATTGTACAGACAAATAGCGCTGCATAGAGATGGGTTAGAATCTACAAAGCCACCAGAGGTTAAGCCAAGACTTGATTCCACAACTCTTGATTCCATCTCAGCACTCTCTCAATTCTGCCATCCCAACTTCCCAGTCTTCCATGCTATTTGATGGCCTGGTTGTGTGCATCGTCATTCAAGATCTGCGTGTATTTCCGTGTGATGGAGGTAAAAGCCAAATCTGAACAAGCAATATTAATAGAAATGTGCTAACAGGCAAAGACAGTTTGTTCCACAAGTACCTCTGTGAAGTGCGAACGTTAGTTCAACATTTCTGCCATCAAGAATTTGCAGTTTGCATCTCTATGATCCCAAAAATATTAAAATATGTAAGAAAGAATATATTTTATCCACAGCAGGTTTTCCATATCCACTTAAACTATGCCTCCCAAAAGTTATTGACAGACGCTAAGCATATGGACTTTCTAAATTTAAGGAATCCTTTTTGGAACTTAAAGAGACCTAGAGTAGGACTGGATCCACCAAGCCACAGTCAAGAACTCAGGAGGACCAGAGTCACAGATTAGAGGAAATAGTTCTGTGTTATACAGGCAAAGCTCTGTAAATTGATGTGGGAAGACATTCAGGGTCATTTCATTTGGTGGTCAGAAAGAAGATCAAATGATTTGAAAAAATTCTTACCAGTATTTCCATCTTCCTTTTTAAACTTAAAGATGTCTGCTGAATTAAACACACCACCTGTACTTTACGCCAATATTCAGCAATCCCTTTTTAGAAGTCAAGGAAAAAATGCATCTATTTTCACAAACCAGGCCTATTCTCCACAATTAGAAACATATGCATGTAAGTTGATCATCTTTTAAAAATTAATTTATAAAAATAGAAAAACCCCATAACTGATCTTATTTTCTGACCATCTGTGTGATAGTTTAAATTCTCATATATGTTAAAATTTGAAATGTTATTTCAATAGGGACGCTTTCAAACAAAAAGTCAAACTAGATGAAGAGCTATAGGCAATTGACAGAGACCGAGAGAGGGAGAATTGATTTTCTCAAGCCCCTGATAGTTTATCAAATACCAAGCTTCAGCTCTAAATACATGCAACACTAAACGGGTTCAGTATATGTATATGTACATTATAAATATACATAAATAATATCACACACATATATAACATTTATATAAAATAACAACTATAGAAGAGCAGGCTACAAACTCAAGAGAGAGTGGGGAGTGTGGGAGTAGTAGGAGATGGGTGAAGGAAAAGTTGAAATGATGTAAATCTACCACTCATGTACAAAATCGTCAAAAATATAGAAAAAAAATAAGTTTCAAAAAGTAAGCTACAGAAGCATATTGGAATTCTAAATCTCTTGAAATAAAAATGTAGGCATAAGGGAAAAGTTACAGGTAACAATATTGAACAGTTGTAGGTGGTAGGAGATAGACAAAAACAGATAGCATCCTCTAAAGAAAACAGCTTTGGGGCAGAGAAGAGAAATGGAGTGGGAATAGCACAGATTTAGAAATAAAATTAACAAAAAAAACAGCAATGGCAGAGGAAGCAAGCAACAGTTAAAGAGACTAGGTCTCAGAACCGTTTTTGGATGAAAAAAAAACTTGAAATCTCTGAGGTCAATTTTATGAAATAAAATAGTGGTCTGCTTTCGGGGGTGGGGCTTTGGGGAAAGTGACAGTTGTGACATTCCAGCCTGAGAGTCCAGGGTGTGCATTGCAATACCCTGATGCAAAGCCAAAGACTGAGAAAACCAATATCCAAACATAAGCAAGTAGGACCTCCACAAGCCCCCTTTGGGAGTTCCTTGTCTTCCTCAGTTAAGAAGACCAAATTTGAAGCAGTGATAACTAAAGAAAGGCATAAAAAACTTCTAAATGAATACACTGATAACAACTAAGAAAGTATTTTAAACCTGATAACCACGTGTAATTTTTAAAATATTTTATTGTTAACTACTAATAGCATAGCCCAGTGACTAAAAGAGGCTCCAGCGTTAGATAGCTACACTGTTCTTCCACTTGGTGAAAGGCAGCTTTCCTAATAATAATATTATACACAGCAAAAAAAAATTATTGTCTTTCAGAATTCCCTTCATTATTTTTTAGCATATTCATCCCCACCTTCATCTTCTCCCACATCTACCCCCAATTCATTACTTTGTGTTCCCACTTTTTTAAACCCATGGAGTCCCATTATTGCTACCTATATACTCTTGGGTGTGTGGCTACACACTAGAGTGTGTTAGACCCACCAAGAGCCACATCCTAAAAAAAAAAAAAAAAAAAAAAAAAAAAAAAAAAAAAAAAAAAAAAAGCAAAGAAACAAGAAAACTCCCCATTTCCCTGCAGAGATGGACATCTTGGTTGGTTCCAGTTCCATGTTTCTGTCATAAACGGATCAGCCCAAGGAGCTCTGTAGTAGAATGTAGTGTTTTGGATATATGCCCAAGAATGGTCTAGCTGGATAAGATGATAAATCTATTTCTAGCATGTTGAGTTACCTTCATATTAATTTCCAGAGTGGCTGCTTTGGTTTGCACCACCACCAGCAGTGAAGAAGTGTTTCCCTTCCCAGGATTCATGCCCCTTGCACGCACCATCATTGTTTTTAATCTTAGGCATTTTGACTAGCATAAGACCTGGTGTAAGATGACTATATATTCTAGATTCTAAATCCTGTCTAATGTGTAGGTGGTCAAGGTTTTCCCCATTCTGTTTGCTCCCTCTTCGCCAGAATGGTGTGTCCTTGGCAGTACAAAACCTTTTCAGTTTCATGAGGTCCCATTTATGTATTGTTTGTCATGATGCCTGCACTACCTGGGTCCTGTTTAGAAAGTCCTTTCTTGTGACTCTAAGTAGGCTACTCCCTACTTTCTCTTTTACGAGGTTCAGGGTATCCAGTCTGAGGTTCAGGTCTTTGATCCATTTGGAGTTGAATTTTGTGCATGGTGAGAAATAAGGATTAAGTCTTTCTTTGTGTCGTTATCTGATTTAACAGCCACATTTGTTGAAGATGGTATCTTTTTGTCCCAATGTGTTTTGTTGGGGCCGCTGTGTTAAAAGCCAGGTGTCTATAGTATATGGGCTTGCATATAGGTCTGTTAGAGCCGGGAATGACAAGATGAAACGCAGGCTCTGAGAGTAATTTCCTGGTTACAAAGTCAAGAATGGAGAAACAGCTGTGCAACAGGCAAAACGGTTGTTACCACCCCAAATTCACATTTCTATCTTAACTCACAACACGGTTGTATTAGAAAGAGGGGCCTCTAGGACACAGTTAGGTCCTTTGAATGGAGGCTTCATTAATGCTTTAAGGTCATTAGCAGAAGTCAGGGATGTAGCTACCGCTGTTTTACCATGACTGAAATCAGAAATCTGCAGTATACAACACAGTCGACCTTTCCCATGGACCTCACCAGACCTCCAGCCTTCAGAACTGTGAGAAATATATTTCTGTTGTTCATAAACTGCTCAGCCATTAGTGCTTTGTTATAGTAACCTGAACAAATGTTATAGTAACCTGAACACATTGTGGATAAGACCAATGCTTACAACAATGTCTGGCAAACAGGAAGTGATAGAAAAATTGATGTTGTATGACAGCAGAGACCAATTTTGATACTTCAGAGATTCAGGGAGAAGAGCTTATTGAGCCTCTATGATGCCTGTCACCAATGGAATGAATTAGGATTAAGGGTCTAATGCAGTTCTGCAACACTAAGAGCATCGTGTGTAGTTCTGTGATAATACTGAATCCGGAGCAAAGAAAAAGTTCTAGTTTTGATTGTCAAGCAAATGGTTCAGTTTTTATCACTTTCCTTAAAAATATTGTGCAGTTTCAACACAAAAAAAAATCTATTACTCTGAGCTTGCAGTTTCGCTGCTGGTTTTTGTGCCCAAGAAGGCTGGCACAGTCCTTTTCCAATTCTCCCATTTGGCAGTGAACATGTCTTCCCTAAGTCTTCCCTACAAGTTTCAAGTATATAAACGTTCTAATTACTAACAACCAAGAGAGAAAGATGTCGGAGTACCCAGAATAGATGAGCTGCTGCGCAGTGTGCCTGGCTTAGTTAGGATTTCTCTGGCTGCGATGAAACACCATGACCAAAAATTAAGTTGGAAAGTGTTTATTTTGCTTGTACTTTCATATCACTGTTCATGATAAGCAAGTCAGCACAGGAACTCAAATATGGCAGGAACCTAGATGCAGGAGCTGGTGCAGAGGCTATAGAGAAGTGTTGCTTACTGACTTGCTCATCATCGCTTGCTCAGCTTGCTTCCTTATATAACTGAGGACCACCAGCCCTGTGATGGATGGCCCACCTACAATGGGCTGGGCCCTTCCTCATCAATTTAATTTTTAAAAATGTCTTCCAGCCTAGTTACAACCTGATCTTATGGAGGCATTTTCTCAGTTGAGGTTCCCTCCGCTCAGATGACTTTAGCTTGTGTCAAGTTGACATACAACTATCCAGTACAGTATCCCAAAGTCAATGGCACTATCATCCCACATGTTGACAGGATCTCAAATCTCTACTCTCTTACTTGGTGGGGTCATGAGGGCTGACAAGATTTCATTGAAGCAAATGCAGACGACGTAATAGGTTCATTAATCTATAACACTTTTTGTAATGATGAATGGAATAAGTATGTTTGTGATATTTATAGACACTTCCACTAATGAAGAAAGATTTCCAACACTTAATAATCCAGAATGCTTTCTGATTAGTTTCATAGATGTTTCTGATTTCCCAAGACTAACAGCTAGCTACTGCTTTGCTTCTGCTGAACTTCTGGGAGAGAGTTTTGGGCTCCTGTAATGTGAAATGTCAAAGAATTGTCATCATACTGATATAAGTTTAAATTTAGGCTAAGGACACTTGATCTTGGTGACAATGCCTATGTTATCAAACTTCTGAGCCCAATCATTTCTCATAATTATCCCAATCTCAGTTTAATTAGATTGTGTGTTTTTAAAAGTCTAGCAGAGTGCAAGACACCTAAAGGGGGTGAATATTCACAACCATTGCACCAAAAAAATGTCCTCCAAAGATATCCTTGCTGTGTTTAAAATATTAGAAAACCTAAAAATCCAGAAGAGACCCCTCTGGTGACATTTGTAATCTATATTATCACTTAAATGTCTTCGTTAAATTCTTTTTCACAATGGCATGTGCTCCTGTGTTTATTATTCATGATGTGTTAAGACTACTTTAAGTACAAAAAAAAACCTAATCTTTTGGGCATTTGCTGCAATATGAACTTCTAGCAATATCTTTCTAGTTTCTGTTTTCTCATCACACATAGGATTTGGTAAAGTTTTACTCAGTGGCATTGGTGACGTTGGTCAATTGTAGAAAACACATAATCTATCCATTGTAAAACTACATAAATTGTTCAAATTAAGGCCTAAAGAAAACATTTGAGGCCAACAGGTCATTCATTATAGGGCTTTAAAATGACATTAATATCATGTCGTTGCAGATAATCCCCAGGGGTTTGCACTGTGTCTGGAGGATCTCTTGGAGACTTTGAGTCATAACACATGATATTTGCACCCACAGGAAATCACATTTTATATGATTAGAAAAGATAATGGATTTGGCATTTTATATGTGGAAAGAATTGTTTTCTCACAGAACACAGATTCTATTCTAGTAAAAAGTAAAAACTCATCCTTAGTCTTTCCTGGATTTTTTGGTAGTTTGTTGACATAATTTCTCCACTGACAGTTATATAATATCTGTGTGTTCTCACAGAAAACTTTTCCATATCTTAAGTGATATAAGGAGAAACAAATTTATTGTCCTCCTATCTTGGATTCATGGCTGATGACACTGCAATTAAACATATAATAAGAGTTGAGCATACAAATTTATCTAAATTTTTGTGGTTTGAAATCCATTTGAGAAAATTAATACACAAAGAAATGCATAGACTTTTCTGTTTTTATAATTTTGCCTGATGGAGAAGCAACAGTCATGGAGAAATGTGATCAGATGATGAAGGGTCATCACCACAGGACCTTAGCAAACTGAGGTTTTTGATTTTCTATTCATGTCCAAGAGCTGCGAATGCTTCTTCCCATTGGTATGAAGAAAATAGCTCTGGAAACAAGGTCTTATGGTCTGCTTCAGGAGAGAAGCTAAGAAAGTACAACGTCCCTGGACCTTGTGGCTGTTCCCCTGTAGAAAAGAAGGTGAACAATGAGCATGACTTCTGCCACTCTGGTTTTGTAGATGCCCAGGTGTGATAGATGGGGGGAGAGTACTCTGAACCCATCAACGGAGTCTTTGCATTTGAAGGTCAGGGACCAGGAGGTTTTCACAATTGGGTTTATCAACATGGAGTGGAAAACCTGGCACATCCAGATGACATTTGGCAAATATTCTGCCTCAGGCCAAGCCAGGCAAGAAAATCACAAGGAATATGATAAAAATAAAGTAATTGAGACACTAGAGAAAGGCTGGGGTTGATCCATTGGCTTGTGTCACCAGTGAGGAAAAGGCAAGCAAGGTGATTTTCAGCCTATGTTGTTCCTAGAAGGGATGTGTCAGGGGTGGGTTTTATAGGTTCAGTAGAGGGCACCCAGGCAAGACCTTAATGATGAACAAAGCCTCTTCAGTGATGCTTTTGTGCATTGATAGACCAGATACCTGCTGTAGCTGAAGTTTTCTCCAGGCCTGCCTGGCCCACAGGTCAGGACAAATCTCTCTCACCCGCCAGTCCCGCAGCTGCTCACACCCAACCAAGTGAACACACAGAGACTTATATTTTTTATAAGCTGTATGGCCGTGGTGGGCTTCTTGCTAACTGTTCTTATATCTTAAATCAACCCATTTCTATTCATCGCTAAGTTGCCACGTGGCTCGTGGCTGACCGGTATCTTAACATCTTCTCATGGCGGCGGCTGGCAGCATCTCTTTGCCTCAGCCTTCTACTACCCAGAATTCTCGTCTCTCCTTGTCCTACCTATACTTCCTGCCTGGCTACTGGCCAATCAGTGTTTTATTTATTAACCAATCAGAGCAACACATTTAACATACAGAACATCCCACAGCAACCTGCTGACATATCAGCCTCCCATTGGGCTTCCTCACCCCAATTTATACCCATCCTTTGAGCTACACTAAGAAGCATCAAGCCATAAAGAAATAAAGAATAAACATGAGTTTCTTCCCAAGAACAAGCTCTGGTGATGCTAAATTAATTGGGAATGGTAGTGTTTTGCAGCTATGAGTAAGTAGCCCTGGAAGAGCCACTGTCTACTTCCTCACAGTCGAGGCTCAAGCCAGGGACTTAGATGACATGCACTTATATACATGGTATGTTGGCTAATCTTATGTAAATTTGACACAAGCTAGTGTCATCTGAAGGCTTCCACAAGATTAGGCTGTAGGCAAGACTGTAGGTAGGGCATTTTCTTAATTCATGGTTGATGTGGGAAGCCCTAGCCCATTGTGGGTGGTGCCATGGGTACTATAAGAAAGCAGGCTGAGCAAGCCGTGTGGAGCAAGCCAGTAAGCAGCACTCCTCCATGGCCTCTGCATCAGCTCCTGACCCTAGGTTCCTGCCTTGTTTGAGTTCTAATCCTGACTTCCTTCAATGATGGACTATGATGTGGAAGCAAAAGCCAAATAAACCCTTTCCTCCTCAACTTGTTCTTGGTCATGGTGTTTCATAATAGCAATAGTAACCCTAACTAAGACACCTGGGAAAGAGCCTTGAGGAGAATGAAGCTCAGAAGATCTCCTAGTCTAGGATTTGCAAAACCCAAATCAACTCACCACTCCTGGCTTTCTTGCTTCTCCTGGCACTAGAGAATGCTGACTTTTCTATTGCTATACATTTAGAAAACAGATGTAGGGGAAAGTCTTTTGACTGAAACAAGAATCAAATAATAGAACCTATTAATTTAGAAAGGTGAGAGGCTTCAGGTTATGTAGTCAAGAGAAAAGATGCCGAAAGGAACAACTTAATAATTTGTTTTTAGCAAAAAAAAAAAAAAAAAAAAAGAAGAAGAAGAAGAAGAAAAAATATGTTGCAGTGGTTATTTTTCCCCACAGAAGAAAACCAGGAAGAATCAGCCACATTTGGCAGCAGGATATATTTAGATTAGGTGGACTTCTCAGATGCAAGGGTGTGTATTCTAATAAGGAGTACGCAGTTTGGCTGCTTCAGATATGGCCTGGTTTCTAGGATGTTTTGCCTCCTGTTTTACAAAAAAATTGAACAACTATTGAATCCCTTTTCTGAATTTAAAAAGAAAGGTCAACTCCTTTCATTTCTTTAAAAAAAATCACAAGAAATCAGAAAAATTGATCAAATAGTTTGAATTGAGTAGCCATCCATATGCACATTGCATAAATCTTCCAGAAAATAATGGGCTTTTTTCTTGAGAAATTAAATTTTAGTAAAACTATCTTTTCAGATAAGAAAAATTTATGCTAAGAATCCAAATATTTAAAGCACAATAGATCTCTCTCTCTCTCTCTCTCTCTGACACACACACACACACACACACACACACACACACACACACACACACA
>CABHPR010118914.1:13834-25591 GCA_902168415.1 Peromyscus melanophrys
ACACACACACACACACACACACACACACACACACACACACACACACACAGGCATGATAACTGAATATTAACACTGTCTAGAATCTGCACCCTTATAGTCAAGTAATGGCTGCTGAGAAACGGAGAATCAGTCTTCTCCAGGGACACATCCCTGTGATGTTAGCCATCTTAGGCCTTCCTTCCTAAACATGTATACATATGAGCAGCCTAATGGAATCAGCAGGTTATGTTTATAAATATATATGTGTGTAGCTATAATAACTAATAATTTGAGGCTATGAATTTGAGAAGAACAAGGGTGGGGGATACAGGAGGAGTCAGAGGGAAGAAAGAGACAGGGAAATGGTGTAAATACATACTCTTATTGCAATGCTCAAAGGTAGATCAATAAAAAAAATAAGTTTAAAAAGAAAGGAATGATATTTAAAAAATGAAAAATTTTCTATGATAGTTTTTAAAATCTGCATCTATTACAAAAGTGACAAGTTCATTACTGTACATGTGTTTTCACATCTAACCTTATATAACAATTTATGTAAGATCCTGCCTTTGAATATTCACACATAAAAATAAATCTGTCTTGAAATGTAAGATCCATGAAATGCATCACCCCTGCTAAAAAGCATATTCTGTACCAATGCACTCACACAGTCCCTGAATTCACAGGGAGGCTGTAGCGCAAACAGAGCCCCCACGTGAATCTGCTAATTGAATCCTCCCTGGGCTGAGGAAATGAGGTGGCTTTGGCTTTTATCTCTGGTAAATAATCTCGGGGAGTTGAGTCATCACTATAGAATTGGTCTTTTGGAGAATATTAATTTTTAATATCAAAGTATTAAAGCTGATCTCTTTTACACAACTCTAAGAACTACACTGATAGTGCAGACTCTTTGGTGGTTTCTATGGCAGCAATTCCTCATTTTATGTCTTTTTCTCAACCATGTTATTGTCTACACAGTATTAGTAATAAGTATTAATTCCTAAAGCTAAAAGAATCCAGGTTTCATCCTGACTATTACAAAGCTATGTCGCAGTAGCTACAAGATAGTATTGCTGCCTTAAAAGATTTAGGATGCCCCTATTAACAAGTACTCTCTTAGACATTTCATAGGGGAACAGATTCAAAGAAAGCTGGAATGTGCTGGAAGGGAATGAGGAACTGGGTCTGCACCAGTGATAAGAAGGAGAATTGCAATGAGGAGGTTCATTCTCACTCATAGTTTTATAGATACCCTCCTTCCTAAACACCACCAGACAGCAAGGGCATGCTCGCCTGCAGCATGGTTATTCTGCCCATGAGTTTTAACAATGAGCCATTTCTAATCTACACTCTACACGGGGGGACATTTTTCCTGTTCTTACTTCCACTGGGGTGGAAGTGAATCACTTTCATATCACACCTGTAAGTAATATGCAGACTTCAAATAACTGCAACCTTCTTTGGTTATTCAATTTAGAGAATTTTTGCTTTTATTAATCAAAAATGGTTGACTTTACTAATTATATTTACAATGACTATTACAGAGCAGATGCAATAAATGTTCTAGCATTATTTCATTTAAACTTGAAAATAACATGAAAGAAGTATGTAGCTATGCCATACCCCATTCATGGGATCTTCTCTCTCACATTGAATGCTCCAGCAAAAGCCAGGGGCGCTAGGAAGCAGTTACTTTGAGAAATACTGCTCCCCGGTAAACTGAGAGACATCTTTGTGTGAGGAAGACTATCAACCAATCAGAGGCAGAAAACGGTGCTCCAGTCGAGTGAAGTGAGGGGTCCTGTGAAAGATAGTCACAGGATCTCCATGACTCAGGGCAACAGTAGGATATCCCAGCGGAGTTTTGGTGAGGGTTCAGTGATGATGGTGTGGCAGATGCCTTGAACCAGACCATTGATTCATTGCAATGAACATTTTGTGGGTGGTGCTGATTGGACAAAATCACAGCCCTGAATGCTACTAGGATGAATAAAGAGGTTTTGGAAAGACTGAGGAGCAAAGTGGTTTTTGTTTGTTTGTTTTGTTTTTAATTAATTTTAGATGGTTCTTTTGAGGGGAATACTGCAGGGGTGAGGGGTGGATGTGGAGGGACTGGGAGGTGAGTGAGATGGGGTACATGATGTGAAATTCCCAAAGAATCAATTAAGAACTACGTCATTTAAAAAAAGCGCTCCAGTGTTGTTCAGTAAATGGAAAGCCCTTTGCTTTCTGGATCATTCTGTTTGTGGCAATGATGTTTCTTACTGATGAAAATGCCTGTAAGTCACCCTCAAGTACTGGAAGTTTCAACTCTTTAGTCACTTACAGGCTATCCTTGGGAGACGGATGATGTACTGAAATATCCCTATAGATGAGTAATGCTCCCATATGAGTGTTCATTTCCTTGTTCTCCTCCTCCAACGTAAGTACGTTCCCTCACCAGAGATTAGCATTCTGATACAGTTGTAGAAATTAATCTTCCAGACTAGGTGCAGCGACATATGTCTGTCATCAAAGCACTCAGCGTGATGAGACCAGAGGATTGGGAGTTTGAGGCCAGCCTGAGCTACGTAGCTGGAACCTACATAAGAAGAAAAGTAGGAGAAAAGAAGTAAACAGAAAAGTAGAGAAGAGAGAAGGGGGAGGAAAATGAGAAAGAAATTGAGAGAGAGAGAGAGAGAGAGAGAGAGAGAGAGAGAGAGAGAGAGAGGAGGAGAGAAGAGAAGGAAGGGAAAAAGGAAGGGAAGGAGGGAGGGAGAGAAGGAGGGAGGGAGGAAGGAAGGAAGGGAAGAAGAGAAGAGGGGGAAATCAGCCTTCCATCTGAGAAAAGGAGCACAGGACCCTGAAGGAAGAACTGATGCAGATGGAAGGGATGGAGGGGACAGTCCCACAATAGCATCTCAGTATAAGGCAGGATAGCTCCGCTGCCACTTGCCTCTCACCATGTGTCACTGAAATAAATTAAACTGAATACATCTTGAGGAAGCAAAGCATGAGGCTGAAAAAAAAATACCAATACTCCTTTCGCCCTTACTTTCCCTTTATGTTGCAAATTTGAAATGTGCTTAAAAGAGCAACTGGAATGAGAGTGGATGGCATTTTTACAAATCATTTTGTTACACGGGGGATGGCAAGGACTTTGAGAGAACTTAATCTGGTACAGGTTCTGGGAGATTGAAAAATTGTTTCCAGAACGTGTTTTGCCTGGGAAAAGGTGCTCCCTATGAAGCCACTGTCAGCTTCTCACCCATCTCTCAAGCCACTTAGATCAAGTAACTCTAAACTGGAAGAGGGTTTCTCATTACTGGCTCTGTTGACACTCTATCAGGTGATTCCTTACAGTGGGACCGTCCTGAGCATTCAGAGTGCCTAGTAGCTACACAGTGACTACTGAATTCTGACAACCAACAATATTTCCAGTCATCCTGAATGTCCTGTGTCACATGAGAAGGCATTATATCTTGAGAACATGTCCACAGTCTCTCCTCTTCCTAAAGATCTACACTGAGCATGAGCACATTAAGTTCTACCAGAAGCTTTTGTTTCTGCTGGTGCGAATGTATTTAAGCATCAATCTGGTTTTCAAGAACATCTATCAGTGTTTGATGCAACTTTTTGTGCTTTAAATGCCCTCTGGCTTGCCAATGAGTAGCGTAGAACCTAGAAGAGGACATTTTATCTTACTGTTATTCTAATCATTCGTATGTTCAAAACTGCTGAACAGAAAGGGTACTATTTTGTGATCATGTCTCAAGATCATGAAAGAAAAGCCTTTAAACGAGGCAAATTTCATTCTTCCCAGAGCTTAATAGATTTGAAGGGAACTCAGCCACAGAGACAAAAAAAATTGCAATGTATAGGAAAGCCCCTAATCATAACTTCAAAGGATTGAGTGCGGACTAACCTCCATTCCTTTCTCTTGCAAAAACAATCCCATGGAATCATGGAGATCATCATTATGAGGAGATGAGTGAGAATACTCTACCTAGAAAGTGGCTACGTAAAACTGTGGGGTTGTGAGCTGAGGGTGGACTTGGTGATAACACACTATCACAGCATGCACACAGCACTGAGTTTATCTTCAGTGCAGCAAAAACAAAGCCTATAACTCCGGGTTCTATGAACCACCTGAGGATGCTCATGGCGTGTGCGTTGTGATGACATTGTAAAGTGGATGGTAAATGAAAAGCAAGGGTCAAGTACTGAAAAGGTCTTGACGAGACTGGGGCTGGGAACCAGCAAGACTTTGAAAGAGGGTTTATCTAACCTCTCCTCTCCCCTCCCCTCCTCTCCCCTCCCCTCCTCTCCTCTCCCTTCCCCTCCTCTCCTCTCCTCTCCTCTCATCTCCTATCTTCTCTCTCTCTGTCTCTCTCTGTCTCTGTGTCTCTCTCTGTCTCTGTCTCTCTCTCATAATTTTTATATATCTCCTTTTCTCTCTGTAGGTAGACCTCAGGCCCCTTGCTTTAAAATGGATTAGTTTTCATGACTGTCCAGGGGACTAGTTGTTTCCAGATCAGTGTTTGCTGTTCATCATCTGATGTCATCTAATGTCAGGGGAAGTAGACACATACACAGAACATATATAAGGTCACATAGACAGCCTATTTAACAGGATGTATAGGACAATGTAGCTCATCACAAATAAATTACAGATGAAACAGAAAGCCTGAATTGTATGCATTATCACCCACTGATATGTTTAATGATAGCAGTAACAGTAATATAAACCATAGTAATAACATCCAGCATTGTCTGGCATATGTCAATCATTTTTATAAGTGGTCTTTGCTCATTTACTTAGTTAATTGTCATAGCAAAATTCCCATTTTAAAGGCAATGAAACAAAAGATCCAAAAGATTTAGGTCATAAACAACCAATAAATGAGAGTCAGAATTCAAACTTACATGTCTTGCTCATTATCTTTTAATCACTCTATTTAACCACTCCTTAGAAAAACAATTAATATGAAATATGACTTCAGGCAATCAGGTACTTCTAAATTGGAAAGTTGTCTAAGGTAAGATGGCATTTCAGAAGAAGTATCATCCAATATTAAACATGCCTATACATTGTGGCTGAATTTCTGTCCCCAGAGGGATGTGTTTCATGGAAACTAGTGTATTTTGATTTGGCTCACTAAGATTTTGTCTGATGCTTAAAGCCCACAGTCTTTAGCCCAGCAACTGCTCGCCATACCCAGAGATGTGCCCCACTACTCACTTGAAGATGTCTTGTGACAGTTGGTCTCCACTTTCATCCACATGAGAAAGAAGGGGATGTCAACTGAATTCGAGCATACCTCTCATCCTCATTGGTTACTCGGAAAAAAAAATGGCTTGATCCCATTATATGCAGCAGAAAATTCTGCAAAGTACTGGACTCTATCTACATCTACTGTAGTTGTTGTTGTTGGTTTTTTTTTCAACTCTTTGTCTTTGAGGGCTCACCACCCAGCTTCCAAATAAATACATGGAAACTTACTCTTACTTATGAATGCCCAGCCTTAGCTTGGCTTGTTCCTAGCCAGCTTTTCTTAACCCAAATTATCCCATTTACCTTTTACCTCTGAGCTTTTACCTTTCTCTATACCCCTTTCTTTCCTTCTTACTCTGTGACTGGTGATTGGGTGGCTTGCCCCTGGCATCCTCCTCTCCTTCTTTCCTCAATACTTTCTATTTATTCTCTCTGGCTGGTAGCCCCACCTGTTTCTCTCTTCTACCAAGCTATTGGTCATTCAGTTCTTTTTAGACTAATCAGGTATGTTAGGCAGGCAAAGTAACACAGCTTCACAGAGTTAAACAGATGCAACATAAAAGAATGCAACACATCTTTACATCATTAAACAAATATTCTACAGCATAAATGAGTGTAACACATCTTCAAGTAATATTCCACAACAACCTACAATCAGAAGCCTTCTTCAGTCCACATATTTTCTCCCATACATGCTTTATTTTAAATAGAGTGGCCAATAATGCTACTTCCTGTAGACTTTTACTACCCAGGTGTTATTTTGGGATCAGGAAATGCTAACCTTTCACATTTTCCTGACATTTATTTCAGTTAAGAAAAAGGCTGATGCACATTTTCTTTCTCTGTGTTCCACAATTATGCCCAGAAGAAGGTAAATGGTTGTTTTCTCAGGCAATCATTTTCATTATTTTTTCTTTAAAAAAAAACTTAGCAAATCTTTTCATGTTTGTATTTAGTGTGATTCTTAAGAATTAGGGATGTTGCTAAGCATTAAAATCTAGATTAATCTGCCTTTTCTTTTAACTAATGAGTCAAGAGGGTTGACTCCGCTTATTGCCTAACCATTTTATCTGGCTTTGGTAGAAGTACTCTTGGGCTCTAGTTTTAATTCAGTCAACAAAACTTCACCTTATTTAATTTTCCTAAGTTCTTTGTCTAAATCCAGCTGAATAAACATTAATTGAAACAAGTGAAATGAAAAAACACAATGATGTTGCTCTAGTAGATTCAAAGAATGGTGACATCAAGCCTAACAAAAGGGTTAACTTTGGTTTGGGGGTGGAACACAATAAAAGAAAAGATATGTGTCAAAGTAAGCACACCCAGGCTGCAAACTAAGGATGTGTAACATTAGGGATGATACGCATTTTAAAAGATCAATATGCTAAGAATCACTGTAACAATGTCATTTGAAATTGAAAGGAAATAGCGGTATTTGATTAGAAATAGACCAGAAAGCCTTCATTGTTGGACAATATGCATAAAGGAAAAAAAAAACAAATACTCATGAACTATGGACAAAGACACATACACACAAGTTAGAAGGATGGTATGATTAAGTTCAACAGTAAGCTAAGTGTAAGGAAGAGTGCAAGTACTGGAAGGGTATTTCTGCAAAGTCATTTACAATGTGACAATGAATAAGACAGTGGTTCCAGGCACCCTAGGGTTCTTGTCCTTGTTCTGTTACTAACTGAATGGATAACCTTACTTGGTAACATGATCTCTGAATTTCAAGGTCCTCCTGTGTAAAATGGGAAAAAATAACATTACTCATCTATGAAATTCTCCAAAAATTATTAAATTTACATTTTAAGAAGGCTCTACTTCGCTGGGTTATAAGAATTAAGTGAGCTAAACCATTTGAGGTTTATAAGGACTCAGAATTTGTTGCTTAATTTTCTGTCCTAGAAAATTTTGAGTCAAACAATTTGGTAGAAAATTTCCAAATGAGTAAAATCAAAATTGGACCTTTCACTGAATCACTTCACCAATGTCTTTATTGGCTTTGTGAGTTATGTCAGTTTAAAATACAAAGAGAAGTTTAAGACATACAACTCCTTCAACTTGAAATGCTTTAAAAAAAACTATTTTCATGTATTATTCACACATACACATAATGTTTGGATCCAATCCACTCCCCATTCACTCCATTCCAATTATTTCTCCATCCCACCCTTCCAGTTTCATGTGTGTGCTCTCTATCATCTATCTGTCTGTCTGTCTATCTATCATATATACATATATGCATACCTACCTATCTATGTATGTAACTCTTTAAATTTAATGCATACTGAGTTCACTTAGCATTGCCTATATGTGCATGAGTATAGAACCTTCTACTGAAGCATGAGTACACTCTCAGGACCTGCCTCTCTGAAGAAAAGTGACTCTCCCTTTCCCAGTAGCGATCCACTACAAATAGCTCCTCAGCTAGGGGTTGGATTTCATCGTCCCCTCCCCCATCCATGCTGGGAATTTCCTTGACTTGATCTTGTGCAAATCTTATGCATACAGTCCCAGCCATTGTGAATTCATGTGTGCAACCGTGCTGTCTTGCTTGACAAGCACTGTTTCATTACAGAGATCCACTCCCTCCTGCTCTCACAACCTTTCTGCCCTCTCTTCTGCATTGATCCCTGAGCCTTAGGAGGAGGAAGTGTAACATAGATGTCCCATTTAGAAAGGGACACTCAACAGTGTCTTATTCTGCATATTGATCAGTTCTTGGTCTCTATTAATCACAATCTACTGCAAAAGAAGCTCCTCTTATGAGAGTTGAGAGACACACTAATTTAATGGCATAAAGATAAGAAATTGAAACGAATAGAAAAATCTCTTAATAGAAAGAAAAAAAGATAAGAAATTGGGGGAAAATTATTACTGTGTACATTTAGCAAACTGCTAGTACTAGTTTCTCCCCTGGGATCTATGGCCTAGCCAGCCTTGAGTTTCAGCCCAGTTACCAGGCACGGAGTCTATCTTGTGGAGTAGACTTTAAACCCAATCAGGAAAAAAAAAATAGCCGGGCGGTGGTGGCGCACGCCTTTAATCCCAGCACTCGGGAGGCAGAGCCAGGCGGATCTCTGTGAGTTCGAGGCCAACCTGGGCTACAGAGTGAGTTCCAGGAGAGGCACAAAGCTACACAGAGAAACCCTGTCTCAAAAAAAAACCAAAAAAAAAAAAAACCCAATCAGGAAGTGGTTGATTACTTCTATAGCGTTCAGGACACTATTGCGTCAGTGGGTACAACCTGTCAGGCCAGTCGTCACTGTAGTTCGCATGATTCACAGGTGGGTTGGACTGATGATGACTTTTCTCCCCTGGTAGCTTTCATACCACCTTCCAGAGCTATGAGAGCTAGCTAGTAGGGAGGAAGCTTCTGGGATAGCATCAGTTTGATTTCTTCATGTTCTGTGATTGAGGTGTGTGGTGTCTTCTCTTGATGCCTACCTACCTATCTACCCAAACTGGGCAATGGTGGCACACACTTTTAATCCAAGCACTCGGGAGGCAGAGCCAGGCTAATCTCTGTGAGTTCCTGTGAGTTGCCAGCCTGGTCTACACAGCGAGATCCAGGACAGGCTCCAAAGCTACACAGAGAAAACCTGTCTCGAAAAACAAAAAACAAAAGAGAATGCTCTTCCAAACAGAAATGAGTGGGAAGCTCTTGAAAAATCTGCATACTAGCATCTAGCAAAACAAGGCTAATGATATTATAGCTAGCGATACACTCTGAAGATACTGAGTCCTGAACCACTAAATCTACAGCCTTCACTCAAAGGCTGTCATGACCTATCTTAAGTCTCATTTCATATCTGTTACTGTCTTTCATGTATAAACTGCCTAAAGAGTATAAGCATATAGCAAACAGCCAATTCTACTGGATTTTTAAATACAACCTCATATTGGTTTTGTTCCATTTAGTTACCAACTATGTAATATTCTTCTTTGTATGTGAGATTTATTAATTTAATTTTATTTTTTTATTAGTGTTGTGTGATGTATGTGTAGGCACTCACATGCCATCACACATGTGTGAAGGTCAGAGGACAATTTTGTGGAGACAGTTATCTCCTTCTACCTTTACCTAAATTCTAGTGAAAAAAACCATATTGTCAGGGTTGAACAGAAAATTATTTACCCACTGAGCCACCTCTACAGCCCTTAACTATTTTTTAATTGACAAATAAAATTGTATGTGTGTTATGTATGGTGTAATATGTTGACATATGTCAATGTTATGGAATAACTGAATTATGGTAATTGTCACAGAAATGATCTCACATTTTTTTAGGAGCGGAAACCATCTGGTGTCCTAGATATGGCCTTGTAGCTCGGTAGTAGTGGAATGCTTGTCTAGCATGTGTGAGATTGCATTCAATCTCCAACATCTCAAAGAAAGAAAGAAAGAGAGAGGGGGAGGAAGGGAGAGAGAGAGAGAGAGAGAGAGAGAGAGAGAGAGAGAGAGAGAGAGGAAGATCTCCAGTCAGTAATTTTCCAGTTTGTTATATAGTGTTATTAACTATTGTCACTATGCTGTACAGTGGATCTCCTGAAAGTCACTCTTCCTAACTGAAAAGTTAATCTTTGACCAGTATCTCCCCATACCCTCTCCACAGAATCCACAAGTCAGCACCATGTTACTTGCTCCTTCTATGACCTCAGGTTTCTTAGATCCCATGTTCAAACAAAACAAAACAGAAGTGTGCAATATTTTTCTGTACTTGGCTGATTTTACCTACCATAATATCTTGTGTGCTGCTGCATGTGGGTGGAAGTACTCATGTATTCATATACTGCTTGTGGAGGCCAGAGGGCAATCCCAGTTGTTTCTGAGACATTATCCACCCTGCTTTGTTTTGGTTTTTTGAGAAATGATTTCTCAATGACCTGAAACACTCCAGTTAGGCTAGACTGGTTGGAAAGTGAGATCCAGATATCAGTCTGTCCACACCTCTTTGTTGCCAGGCATTTTATGTGAACGTTAACGATTGAACTCAGAGTCATGCTCATGTGGCAAACACTTTACTGATTGAACTTTCTATGCAGCATGCATAATGAATGTCCTTTTCTGCATCTGATGGTCCATTGATGGACACTCAGGCTGACTCCATATCTTGACTCTTGTGAATACTCCTACAGTGATCATTGCCATGAAGATAGCTCTTTCACATATGGATTTCTAAACTCCTGGGTATAAATTCAGAATTAGAACTGCTGGATGTGGTGGTTATGCTTTGTTTTGTTAAGAGATTTTGTTCTATTTCCCTTGCCAACCAAATGTCCTTGTTTATATTGTGATCGACATGGTGTGAGAGTTGACTTTTCTCCACATCTTTGTCATGTGTAGTCTCCCTTTGATAATACTTCTCCTACCTCATGAGAGGTTGTGTGTCACTGTGATTTCAATTTGCATTTCCCTGGGGAGTTTCACATATACACTGCCAATTTATTTGTCCTCTATTGAGAAATGTCTATTTGTTTGGATCCTTTTTCCATTTTAAATTGGATTATTTGTTTAATTGGCATTGAAGTGTTAAGGAGAAATATATATATATACTTTGTGATTTTTGAAGAGTATAGTTTCCCTCTTAGGTCAAGATAAGTCTGAGAAATGTTGAAAAACGTCAATCAGAATTTATGAAACGAGAACATTTTGCTGATACTTTGTGAGTAACATGATTAACAATCAACTTGGTAGATTTTTTTACACTACTTTCCACTCTAGTTCCTTTATCTGAAAGAATCATTAATGTAAAAAGAAGTTCTATAATAGCTCATCCTCTGCTAATAATTATACATCATAACTTGCTCATCCGAGTTCCACAAATCATTTTCATAACTTACAGTGTTGCTGAGAAGTGAACTCATGACAGCATTTTTAACTTTTGAGCTTGAAGCACAGATTTCAAAATAAAATATTGAGCTAATCAGAGGAATTATGAAGCTGAAATGGCTTTTTTCTTCTTAACAGAAATTAATATTGTAACTATCAAGTCAGTAATTTTTAAAAAAAATCTCAAATCTACAGTCATCAAAACTCCATTTGGAGGTCTTTACTCTAAAGACTTGAGTAAATATGCCCCTTTTAATGAGCCCCATTCCTACTTTGATTTACGGATCTTCTCATATCATCTCAGTCACCACAGCCAAATTGTCATCCATGGTATAGCTCCATCCCTATGACCAGCATACTGTCTCTCATGAGGGCTTCAAGTGGAAAATCCTCATCCTCCTACCTCAAAGCCATACAGGATCCATCTCTTCTCTTGATACCCTTCCACCCATAAAACAGTTATATATATTTAGTCTTAGGACCTCCCTTTGAAGGATGAGCAACTATCATTCTGGTTTGTTCACAGTTCTAGGGTTTTCTTGAATCTTGAATTTGTTGCTAAAACCAGGATGGTTACCTATATAAGTAAGAGGTAGTAAGTACAGATGTAACGCAGGGGTCCTGACAGATTCATTCTCAATCTCTCTCTCTCTCTCTCTCTCTCTCTCTATATATATATATATAT
>CABHPR010118914.1:29878-46577 GCA_902168415.1 Peromyscus melanophrys
TATCTATCTATCTATCTATCTATCTATCTATCTATCTATCTATCTATTGAGATGGGGTAAACACTGTGTAGCTCTGGCTGGCCTGGAACTTTTCATGTATTTCTTTCAAGCTGGCCTTGAACTCACAGAGATCATCTTGACCCTGACGCTGACCCCACCTCTGCCTCCTAAGCCCTGGAATTAAAGGCATGTACCTGTAGCATGAATCTTAAAAGTTCTTATTAATAAAATCAAACCTGAGGCAGGTATTGGGGTGAACACTGGAAGGTCAGAGAGACAGAATAAGCCACAGCTTCCTCACCTGGCCAATTCCTCAGGCGGTCTTGTTTCCTCAGACTGGAGGCCTCTGTGTCCTCATATACGAATGGGCCTCAGCTGAACTGCTGCTAGAAGCCTGAATGCTTAACCAGGCCAAATGCTTCTCCAGGCCAAAGGCTTCTCCTTTTGGGGTGAACACCGGAAGGTCAGAGAGACAGAACAAACCACATTTTATTAATAAGAACTTTTAAGATTCATGCTACATGTACCACTAGAACTGGCCCCATTTATGTTTATATCATTCTATGAAAGATCATTTTAAAGTGTTCTCAGATCGATTTTTCAAAGAAGCAACTTTCAAAATAAAAGTGAAACTGATAATATCAGAGTTGACCAGAGTGCCTTATGCAGAAGGAAAGTTTACCACACACTTGCTACATCCGATATTAACTGCTGAAGTCTTTCATAACACAGTGAATGACAAGAAAAAGTCATCAACAAACTTACTGAAATATTTCCTATAACAAAGCCATTTGAGAGAGGCAACTGGCAGGAAGGGGGTTACCCTAAAACTTAGAAGGAAGCATTTTGCTTCAAATATAAAATACATCATGGACCTTCCTTTGGCCTTTGTGTGGGGGAGGCAATCTTGAATTGTAAATCATCTTAAGTAAACACAGAACATGTAAAACATGCTTGCTGTTTACTAAGTAATAAACAAGAAGGCTTTTGACTGATTTAGAGGTCATTAATATAATGCAGTTAATCAAAAAAAAAAAAACCTGTGCCAATGCACCTTGAAAGAAGGTTAAGTAGGTCTAATTTATGGTGAACTTTAATTAACCGTATGTGTTACTACATGATAACATCCTTGCACATTCTTGCATATGTTGCTTACATTAATTGCTTTCATAAGTTAATTACTACAGGATACTTTGGCTTCTGTTCATTTGAAACCTAACAAATGTTCACACCAGCTGTGGAAGTGATTGAAGGCAATAAATGAATGAGTCAACTCTCGGATTCCTTGTTTAAATTAAACCTGTTGCATCAAGCTGCCCCATGTTTTAATACATTAGGAAAGGCACTTGGGAATAACTGATCATGTTATTCCTATCATTTAGTCATACTGATTTAAGTAACAGAGACATTAAGCCTTTATACTTGCTTGCTAGCCTGTGCCCTCTCTAGGTAGTTAGGTTGCCATTTTGTACTTGAGTTGACCAATGCTGTCATATACTGAGATAGAGGGGGGGCATGAGAGGGGAGAACAAGGGAATCCATGACTGATATGTAGAACTGAATGATATTGTAAAATAAAATAAAATAAAAAAGAAAAGAAATATAGAGACTGCCAGTCTTAATGCCTTTTATGGCCCATGCTAATTAGATTCTAAAGTTTGTGTCTGGGGAGATAATTAGTATAGACATATGACAATTTTTTTAAATACTGGAGCTCATCTTTTATTAAAATTAAAGTTTATATTTTAAATCATTTTTATGACAGATTAATAGAATGCATATTACTTGAAGCAGTAAGGGGGAACCATTTGCAGTAACAAAGGGAACCAGTCAAGGAAGGGACAGGCATGGGGGAGGGAGTAGGGGAGGGGCAAAGTCAAATAATATGATATGAATGTATGAAAATGCTTTAATGAAACCCACGGCTTTGTCCATCCTGCAGAGTTTCAGTGGTTGGCCTAGCTGGGGCAGCAAAGGAATAAAAAGGATCAAACAGACACACAGATACATGTGCAGAAAAGTTGGAGTAGAGAAGTCCCAGCACTCCAGAAGTTCGATATGCTCATTATATACAGTTGGAGAGGTAGCCAAGGTTATCGCAGACAGCTGTGCAAGGAGATGGGGCTATTATATACAGATAAACAAGGAAGCAGCGTTCTTATATAAAGCTGGACCGAAGGGAAAGGTTTAGCTAATCTGAGTAGGAACAGTCTCTGCAGAAGAAGTCTTCAGGCAGCAAACATTCAGTGGGGGGAAGCTATGGAGGACATTTGCTCCTCATGCTGTTAACATTCTCACTTGTTTGTGAGGACAGCTTTGCTGTCCCTCCCAGCCTCACCCGGGGAAGGTTTGGCCATTCCCATGGTGCTGAGGCTTTGGGGGCCTTGACATGACTGTGCCCATGTCAACAACACACATTCACTCACAACTTCACTCACTCCTACAATAACTTAAAATTAGTAAAGATTACTTTTATTATACCAGTTTTGTCACCCTGAATCTAGAGTATATTCGTATGCAGTATATTAATCTGTAATATATTGGTCTATAGTGTATTTTAGTATGATACTATGTTTCTATTAGTTGAATTTTCATATTCCTCTTATCTGGAAACACATTTTCTTAAATACTCTTTGAGTCACTTTTGTTAATAATAAAATTTCATGGTGTCATATTAAATATGGCAGGAGGAACACTTGCATAAACCCCCAATCACCATCTGAAACCGAATAAAGTGACTGTAGTATTTTTAAGATCTTAAATCACTAGGACACAAGAAATTAAAGGGAACACAAAACATCAACCCTGGAAAGCATGTGGACAAATGGTAACTGACTTA
Source organism: Peromyscus melanophrys (assembly GCA_902168415.1). NCBI lineage: Eukaryota > Metazoa > Chordata > Mammalia > Rodentia > Cricetidae > Peromyscus > Peromyscus melanophrys. Next base: position 32,718 of record CABHPR010118914.1, read on the forward strand.
GCAGAACCTCGAAAGTTAAATCCTAAGTCAGCAGCTGGGAAAGCCAGGACCAAGCTGATTTATATTTCACATCAACAGGCTCAGAACTGGTGGCTGTGGACCAGAAAGTAAATGGGGGTTCTAACAGAAAGTTCCATGGAGATTTGTTTAAGAGGCATTTTCCATTTTCCCTCCCAAACTTTCCATAACCAAGTATCTGAACCTCTGAAGAGTTAATAAAAGCGAAGATACCCTCTCCAGAGAACTATTATGAGAGAGTTTCTAGGCTGTGGTCCCCAGGTAGATGAGGAATACCAGACTAAAAGCTGGCAGAGGAAAAGAAAGTAAAAACATCTTAGCTAAACTCTTGCCTACTAGGCTCCCAAAACACTGACAAAGAGGACTATACCCTCTGGTAGCTTGAATCTTCCACTGGAGAATCAGTATATCCAAGATCAATGCCTGAATCCATAGTCATAAGGCTGATAGGAGAAGGGCAGCTCATAAAAATGTAAAAAGACACATACAGATTGCCTACCACTAAAGCCAGATGAGCTCATGGATCTCTCAGTAAGTCTCTACGCTCCTCAGTATTTGGCTCAGCTATGGGTAGAGATTATATGGTCTTAATAATGAAAACACTGAACACGATTCTCTCCAAAGGCTATTGTCTAAAGAGAGAAGCAGAGACAGAAAGACAGATCTCCTCTGTTGAAGGTACCAGTGTAGAAGAAAAGAGCAAAACATCTCCATCTTCCTCATAAGGATTCAGTAGATGATGCCCACATACAGCAATACAGAATCAAAAGAGTAGCATTTAAATTAGACATTTAGCTCAGGAGAAAAACAACAGTTATACACATGTATCACATAATGAGAACAAAAACTAACAAAATTACATAGAAATCCTTACCTAGTTCTTACTTTGCAAGTAACAATATAGACTAAGCAGATTGTATTTAGTAATCTATGTGTATATGCATGTAACAACAATTAATGAACAAAGGAGCTTGAAAGAGAGCGGGGAGGGTATATAGAAGGGTTCAGAGGGAGGAGAGGGGAGGGGATAATCTCAAAAATAGAAGAAATAATAAAAATAACAAATACAGTAATAAAAGACTGTTATTTTTCACTAACATCTTAGAGTTGGTCTTTTAGAACACTTGCATGTAAATCCCTATGATTGACATTTTAAAATTTCAGAACCCTGGCAATGATGATATTCATGTGCTCTACCCCACATCATATTCAGCCCTCTAAAAGCACATCTATACCATGTTAATATAAATTACATATGGTATAAAATTGGAGGGCTTCTTATAAATCAGGTTTATGTTATTATTGCTTTAAGGAACTCATCTTCTCTATGCTTTGTTAGTATTAGCAGCTTTTCTGTGCTTTCTTTGATACTAAAACTGCTTTTGAAAATGCTTGGAAATGCTTTTTGAAAGTTCAAATGAACTTATTAACAGATAGCATTGTCCTCTCAACAAAATATGCTAAGTCCCTCAATTGACTATAACTTATATTAAACAACTCTGTTGCTTTAAATACATTTGAGCATGAAGAAATTTGATATCATTATTGCTTGTAGGAGTAAAGCAGCAGGCAGAAAATCTTAAATTTTTAATGATGCAATATAATTTTTTGTAATAAAAATCATTTTTAGATACTCATATATGAAAGAATTCTGAACAGTAATCATTATGTTAAGCATTTTAATTTAAAAGTTTTTTTGTAACATTAGGATTTTACCTTGAGGGTTATGGAAACTTACTTGAACATTGTGGTGGTTTGAATAAGAATGGCCTCCATAGACTCATATATTTGAATCCTTAGTCATAAGAGAGTGGCACTATTTGAGAAGGCTTAGAAGGATTGGGAAAAAAAATGAAAGCTGGGTGGTGGTGGCGCAGGCCCTTAATCCCAGCACTTGGGAGGCAGAGGCAGGCGGATCTTTGTGAGTTCGAGGCCAGCCTGGTCTACAGAGTGAGTTCCAAGAAAGGCACAAAGCTACACAGAGAAACCCTGTCTCGAAAAAAAAAAAAAAAAAAAAAGCATTGGGAAGTGTGGCCTTATTGAAGTAAGTGTAGCCTTGTTGGAGGAAGTGTGTGGCCTGGAGTGGGCTTTGAGGTTTCACAAGCCCAAGCCAGGCCTAGGCTCTCGCTTGGCCTATGCATCAAGATGCAGCTTTGAGCTACTACTCTAATGCCATACACGCCACTAAGTGTGTCACCGTGATTGTGCTGAACTAAACCTCTGAAACTGTAAGTAAGCCTCCAATTAAATGCTTTCTTTTGTAAGAGTTGGCTTGGTCATGGTGTCTCTTCACAGCAACAGAATGGTGGCTAAGACAAGGATCAAAGAAAGGCCTGACATAATCTGTTACTAACCAGGATGTTTTACCTCTGCATCAGCTCAGATTCAGTCAGCTGTTGAAGGTTTATGCCTTTGCTCCTGGCAGAATTCCCTCGGTAATTTTTACATAATGACTACGCTGGCTTGCTGATTGGAGTTGGGGGTAGGGGGGTCTCCTCTTCCTGGAGACTTGTGCCTTGTTTCTGACCACCTGGGTTAGATCAGTTTGTATTGTGAGTGCCAATTAATGATTTCCTGTCATCCGTCAGAGGGACTTAAGTCTACTAGATCATTTCAAATTAGCTCTAATAAGGTGATCATTATGTGTCTTCTCCATAATCCTTTATCTTCAGATTATAAAAATAACTACCACACTTCAAAACTTCAATGTATAAATGAATTGGTTTCCCTTGCTTTCAAACTGTTAGTTTCTTTAAGGAGATGACGTTATATATTTCTTCCTAATAGGGACTGAGATCTTGGCAGAGGATAGCTGCTGGGAAAGGAGAGTTAGTTTTCTTCAGGGATGTGTCCTCCTAGAGAACTTGTGTACCTTTTCAGGAAACCCTTAAGATCAAAATTTCCCTGTAGGTGTTTCACAAACACTTACAGGAGTTGATGCCCTGAAAAAGGCCCATAGAACTCCAGCTTGATCACAAACTACTGTCCTTCTGTCCGGGTTCTCATGATTTTGTCACACAATCTTCATGACTCCATTGTTTTGTTTCACTCCATTAACCAACCATGGTATTAACTTCAAAAACCTGATTTTTAAGAATTATATTTCTCCTATTGCAACACATACTTTGGTATTCTCTCAGTCCCACAAAATCTTGAGCTCAGTAGGACCTCCAATCCAGTGACTCTGATATTTATCCATCACCACCCTTGTGTGCTCATTTTCTCCTTGCATCTAGTGTAAATTCCATGTACTTTCACTCTGCCTCTGCCAGCTCCATCAATACCCCAGCCCTGAGTAAACCCATATACTGGCCATCTCCTGCATGAGAAAATAAAATCACATTTGAGGAAATCTCACAAGCATGCTGGCTGGCATCTCTTTAAATTCATGTCCATCAGTCTCAGTGTGGTCCTCCACCACTGCCCCCTCCAAGCAGATTTACACACACACAGGGGCAGCTACATTGAGTCTCTTTTGCACAAGTAGCTGTTTGCTTTCAACTGCACTATTCTCCTCAGCATTGGAAAACATGATCTCATAGCTCTTATTACAAACAAACACTCTGTTCTATCCCCACCTCCATTTCTCTTATGCCTATTTCTCTGGTCTTCTTCATAGCAAAACTTCTCAAAGGGCTGGTCTTTTTCTTTCTTATCCACTGTTTCGTAAAATCAGCTCCTGCTTTGGTAAAATTCAAAATCTTCACAGTGGCATCTTCTCTACTCTGCTTAGAGTCTATCTTGAAGTTCTATATCCCAGCTGGTCTTCAGACTTGCTCTCTTGCTCTCTGTTTTTATTTTTTGAGACAGAGTTTCTCTGTGTAACAGCCCTAGCTGTCCTGGAACTGGCTCTGTAGACCAGACTGGTCTTGAACTCAGAGATCCCCCTGCCTCTGCCTCCCGAGTGTCGGGATTAAAGGTGTGCACCCCCCCACACACACCCAGTTCGCATTAGTCTCTTAAATGCCAGGATTATAGGTTTGCCTCGCCAAGCCCAGCTTTAGCCTCCTAGACACTGCCCTCTCTTACATTCAAAGGCTCCAAGTTCTTAGGTTTTCTCCTCTGCTAGTAGGAGGCCTCTCAGGCTCCTTGAACACTTCTTCCACATAACCTACTCATATGCTTCATATTGACCTAGTATGCAGCACTGATTTTACTTTCAAATTGTCTTGTCATAGTCTCACTGGATGCTTTGATGCTGGCTTTAGAATCTCATGTTTATACTAATAACACCGCAGTTTTTATTCACTATCTTGAATCCTCCAAGTAGTTGAGGCTTTGTTGTTTCCAGTTCCCTGTCTAAGAACTATCTAAATAGCATGGCCCAGACGTCTCTTAATGTATTTCAAACACACGTTTTCTGGAATTCCCTTGTCAGCAACTGGCTTCTTCCATTCAGCTACTTATGCTGAATACAGTCATTGCACATTCTGGACTCTTCGTTTTCCTGTCTTTCACAGTCCATCAGCAAATGTTGTTATCCCCTTCTAAAATAGTTTCAGTCTATGTGTTTCTCCAGCACCATTACCTACCTCTTTCCCTAGTTATCACACACATTCTCTTTCCTTGCACTTGAATTATACACATAGCATACTGCTTCCTGAGTTTGACCTGTGTGTTAGTTACGTTTTTTATGACTGTGACTAAACATCTGGCCAGAAGCCACTTCAGGGAGGAAAGGTTCATTTCTGTCCTTGTTTTGAGAGTACAGTCCACAGCCAGGAAAGGAATGGCGGCAAGAGCAAGAGGCAGCTTGCTCACATCTCAGAAGGCCAGGGAGCAGAGAGCAGTATTAGAAATGTGGCAAGCTGTAAACCTCAATGTCCAACTCCACCTACTTCCTGCAGCTGGTCTCTACCTCAGAAAGGTGTCACAACCTCCCAAAACAACATCACCATCTGGGGACAAAGTATTTAAACACAAAAACCTTAAAGAACTTTTTATCTCCAGATCATAGCACTCCTTATCCATTCTCCAAACAACTTCCAAAATCACTCTGAAATATAAATCAGACTATGGCTCTGTTTTAAGCAAAAATTTCTCCTGACCATCTTTTGAATTTAAAATCTCAGCTCCTTATCATGTCCTATGAAAGTTCGTGACCTCATCCCTGATCATTTCCTCATTTTAATTTGCCACTTCCCCCTCTCCCTCACCAGTCCCAGCCTCCTTGATCTCTCTCCCGCTCAAGTGCACTGATCTTGATTGAGCCTTTGAACATACTAATCACACTGAAGACCCTTCATGCTTTGCTTTTCTTGGCTCCATTTTCTCCAGTCAGGTTCTCTTGAGATTATCCTCCCATGAGCTTTCATGGATCCTATTTCCTAAAGTGACCTCCTTGGAGACTCTGTTTCCCATTCCTAAATCTCATTTTCTTCACTGAACATGTCACTGTCAGTAGTTTTTACCCGTTTACTGATGTTCATGTGTTTGTTCTACTATCCCAAAGAATGTAAGTCCCACAGGGCCATAGAGCTCAGCTGTTTTAAATCCTAGATATTTACTGTAAACTCACTGAGAAAATGAATGAAAATTTGAACAAATTTTAATGCAAATTTACACAAGTTGTTTTCCAAAGTAAAGCAAGAAACAGAATTCAAAATTAGATGTTGCATTAAAATAAGTCACACACAAACTTTTGAGCTGAGAAATAATTGATCATTTTTCCAACCTTGTTGCAGAATATTTGTTTAACTATGCAAAGATGTGTTGCATTTGTTTGACTATGTAAAGATGTGTTACATTTGTTTAATTATGCCAAAATGTGTTGCTCTTTTACCTTGCTTGCCTAGGGTGCCTGATTGGTCTAATAAAAAGCTGATCAGCCAATAATGAGGAGGAGGTATAGGCAGACCTTCCAGGCAGGGAGAATAAGAAGGAGGAGGAATTTAGGCTCAGAAAAGAAACTCCAGGGAGATGCCAGGGGCCAGGCAGACAGACACGGAGGAAGCAGGAAAGTAAGACATACAGAATGAAAGAAAGGTATAAAGTCCCAAGTCAAAATGTAAATGAATATAAACAGGTTAAATTAAGTTAAAAGAGCTAGTGGGACAAGTCTAAGCAAAGGCCAAGCCTTCATAATTAATAATAAGTCTCTGTGCCTTTCTTTGGGAGCTGGTTGGCAGCCCAAAGAAAATTCCAACTACACAACCTCTTACAACTAAAATTACAATCATGAAAAAAAAGTTACATTTGGTATTTTATAGTCCATTACAAAATTATTTATACATTAACATGCCTCATTTTTTTTTATGGTACAGGGAATTGAACTCAAAGCTGCACAAATACTGTTCTTCGGACAGGTTTTACTGTCAACTTGACACAACCTAGAACCAGCAAGGAAGAGAGAACCTCAATACAAGAATTGTCTAGATGAGACTGGGCAGTGGGCATATCTTTTAGGCATTTTCTCAATTGCTAATTGATGTAGTATGGCCTAGACCACTGTCTGCAGTACATCCCCAGGCAGATGAGCCTGGGCTGTGTAAGAAAGTAGCTAAGCACAAGCATGTAAGTGGAACAGAGAATGAGCAGGCAGTGTTCCTTCATTGATTCCTGCTCCCGTGCATGTTTATGTTCCTGCCCCCGTGCATGTTTATGTTCCTGCCCTGACTTCCCTTATAAGGGACTACTACCCAGAAGTTTAAGATGAAATAAACTCTGTCCTCCCTCAAGCTGCCTTTGGTCAGAGTATCTTATCAGAGCAAAAGAAATCAAACTAGAATGCACACTAAACATGCCTTGTTCTACCCAGTTACAGCACCATCTTCTTATCTGATTGTTTTAATGGATAAATCTACTTAGCTCATTAAAATATGAATTATATATCAAATTCTTGGCTCTTGTCAAAAGCTTCGAGCCCCTCATTTTTTTTTCCACTTGAATACACACGTGTCCTTCTGTCTGTCTCATTGTTGGCTTCCTCATCCTTGAACCTGATGACTTCTAATTTCCCAATTCTCTGTCTGAATCGCATCATTACCATCCCATGAATGTACTCTTGTTCGTGCGATGCCGGTGTCTGTAATTTCCAAGTTGTTTCATCTGTGTATTTTGCATAATTGTGTTAGAACGACAGCTGAAGCCGTAACTAGGATTGTAAGAGTCCCAAGGGAGCTGAGGACACAAACATAACAGCTAGCTCATAAAAACACTTCGTGTTGATAAATTATACATGCAGACCAGGATTGTAAAGGAATAAGGTGAAAGTTTATTGTCGTAATTTATAAATAATGTTCCATAAAAAAGAATTTTCACTTCAGGTCCCCTGAGACTCTGACATTCTTCATCAGTCACTCTCTCCTCGAGTTTGGGGATATACACAGAGAACAGGACTTGAAGGTCTCGGGGTGATGGCCTGTAAGTACAGTACAAATTCAACTGCCAACTGAAGCTCATTCCACTAAAGGAACTATGGCATACTTTGCTTGCACCAGCTAGAATTCACCCGTCGACAGGGCAAGAAACTGTCACAGGACTGAGCCAACCAGAACCACTTTTTAAAAGGGAAGCTATGCCTGTTTCTACCACCAAACCAAAGGTTCATATGATATATCACACATTGTCAAAATAAAGATAATAAACACAGGAAGGGGTGTTTCAGTAAAAAGTAAGCTTTTATTTTCTGTGCCTCTCTTAGTAATTACCTCTCCTGTCACTTTGCTTATTTAATAGTATATACTTCATCCTTGCTTCAAATGAAGGATGACAAAAAAAAAGACAACTATACAATGGGGTCTTCTTCAGAAAGCTAAACGGTCTAAATTTTTCCAAACAACATAGAAAAATTCTTCTAAAACAATGGATTTCTTGTTACTATGTTATTAATTTGTATGTAGACCTTTACATTTTACCTTTACAAAAATGTCTGTGTATAGGTATCTTGCCTGCATGTATGTCTGCACACCATGTGCATCCCTGGTATTCACAGAGGCCAGAAGAGGGCATCAGACCCCGGAGCTATAGTTACAGATGGTTGTGAGCTACCGTGAGGTGCTGGGAACTTAACCCAGGCCCTCTCCAAGTGCAGCCAGTGTGCTTAATTACTGAGCCATCTCTCCAGCACCTGTGAAACTCCATTTACAGTATGAATTTTGTTCTATAGAAATGAACATTTAGTTAAGGAGTGGCTGGCAAGATGGCTCAGACAGTAATGCACTTGTCAGGCAAACATAATGACCTGAGTTCAAATCTCCAGTGCCCATTAAAAAAAGTTAGACACTCAAAGCCCACCCTTAATCCCAGCTCGGGAGGAGGACACAGATCGATTCCTAGAGTTCATTGGCCAGCCAAGCCTCATTCTTACTGGTGAGCACTAGGTTCACAGAGAGATCCTGTCTCACAAAAGAAGGTGAAAAGTAATTGAGAAGACATCCAAGGAGAACCTCTGAGTTCCACAGACACATGCGCACACACACACACACACACACACACACACACACACACACACACACATACACACACACAATGTACACCACACATACACACACTCACTCAATAGAATACGTTTTTATTTGATTCTGTGTTTTTACTCCACATATATTTATGTAGTTCTCACATTTTCTTTGTATTTTATCACCCTAATTTGACCATAATAGAGTTAAACAGGTTTTACAGTTAAACAGAACAAATTTACCACTTACAAGATAGCAGAAGATGTGTGCATACATTTCACTATGTCCTGGTCTAGCTTATTTCAGAAAGTATATGCCAACCTGACCACATCACAGATTTCCTATTGAATTTAAATGATGTCATGAAAACCATAAAATACACATAAACAGTTAAGTTCCAGGAGCAGAAAATGCTGCATTCCTAATATCTAATTATTAAGTTATTTAAGACATTGGTTGGTCAAAATTTTGAGTACCCACCTATTGCCGAGGATTTCCTTGGAAAGCAAGACTTCAAAATCAAATAGGACTGAAACAAATATTTGCATGAAGGCAAATGATAAGATTTCTGATTAGCTTGATAGAAGTTGTGAAAACTAAGACCATAGTAATTGTTGCACAGTAACATAAATTAGCCAACAGAAGATCATATATTTAAGAAAGACAAGTTTTACAATATGCATACTTGTCTGACACTATTCCTGGGAGATCTGAACAAATGTCTGCTAACCCCAGATAGGGAACCGGTGACAGCCCAAAGTAAGAATACAACCGAAGTCCAACTTATGAACCAATGAATTTTATTGGGGTAACTCACAGGAATACGTGTGAAAGAACTTATAGGAGCAGAAATGACTCAAGACAGCTGCATCCCCATAGCCCACCCCAGCATGGTTGAATGAGCAAAAGTCAACATATAAACCAAAACATGCTTTAGTATTCTGAAGAAACAGGAATGGTATTGGTTCACAGTTCAAAACTGTGAGTGATTATTTTAAAGATAAGTATTAAAACCTTGCTAACATTAGTGATATTGTTTCTAGAACCTAGGACACATTCCATGCTCTCCACGTACATACAAAATGTCCAAAATCTCATTAACCCTTAGACAAAACTTAGCATTTGTATCTGCATTTTAAGGAAAATTCTTGAATTATCTCAAAAAAATGTAACCAATATTGTCTACTTGATTTTCAATGAGCATCCCAGAATTGCCTGTGCTGTTTGGAAAGCAGGTGGAATCCGGGCTGAAAAGAAACAGCTGAGCCCTGGCACTCTAGTCTGCTTGAGCCCAGACCTTCAGAGATCACAACAAACAGGGCAGCAGCAGCAGGCAGAGTGAAGACTGCTGATCCACACAACCATGGGCTGTGTTCCCCTTCTGTGAATCTAGTTCAGCTTTCTCCCTGGGACATATATTTTACTGTGGCTCTGAGGAAATGTAAAAGATACCTTTGTTCTATGTTCAGAAGAGGATTGCGGATCCCCCAAACTTTCTTAAATTTTAGGAGTGGTCCTACTCTAAATTCTAACTAGCTCAATAATCTAAACTGCTTAATCAAACCACAGACCAACTACAAGTCCACTTTGGAGAGACATCTCCTCACTAAAGGATCTACGTCTCAGAATATGTTTTTTTGATATTATTCATTTCCAACTTGATCCTTACTTCTCAAATGAGGAGATCCACACATCCTCCACAGTGATTTCTTTATGTATTCTCTCATTCATTCAAGAGATACTTATCAGGACTTGTTTATTTCAAGTTTATCCAAACCTGTACAATCAGATCATATTTAAACTGCAAAGATCTAATGCATGCCTGTTCTGTGGAGCCCCCTTGTATCTGCCCCAGCCACTCCAAGAGGCCACTCCAGGAGGAACACATGTTCTTTCCCTTAGCAGAGAGAGGCCAGCATTTCTTTATATTTACTCCTATGGAAGATGAGCAGGAAGATAAATAGCAACAATCATTTATTGGTTGGTTTTCTCAGTTTTGTGACTAAATGGGAAAATGGGACATGATAAACGTTATTCTCCAGGATATCATTTTAAGGGTAGAGAGAAATATTCATTTTTATTAAGCTGCCTTTCTGGGCCTTAATTTTGTCTTTCATAACATAAGAGTGTTGAATTCACTGCCTTAAAAGCCTCTGTAAGCTTCAACATTCTTTGATACTCTGAATCTTACTGAAAATTCAGCCATGAGCTTCACAGTAAAAAGTGGAAACAGGTCTAACCACCTCCTTCCCTGTCTCCCTGCAAGAATACTTAATAATTTGACTCTATAAAGCAGAGGAAGCCTTTTATCAATATGAATTATTTATGCAGTTTTTAAATGGTTATCACTTTAGTCAAATTATATTAAAAGTTTTAACAGGAAACTCTTTGCCTAGCTTTGATACTCATTTTCATGCACAGGATAATGCCATCCAAACTGGCCTAAATCTCATCCGACTAGAATGTTTCTCCCTAGCTCACACCCCAGTGGAAGCTACACCAGTCACGTCTAGCTGCTACTGCTGAGATGGTCCTTGGACTGGTGGGAAGGTGTGACCAGGACTCTGGAAGACTTTCTACTGTCAGTCAGTATTCCCATATGTAAGAGAGAAAGGATTAGTGTGTGTGCAGTATTTTATATTTCCTCTTCTTAAAGAAGATGGTCAGAACAGTAAGATGACACATACCAATCACTTAACTTCCTTACTCATTAATCTGTGTGCTTTAAGAAGAGGAAATATAAAATACTGGTTAAGCACTGATCCGGGTTTGCATCAAGGCTTTCACACCTACTAACTCCATGACTTGCCTTGCAGACAAAAAAATGAAAGGATACAGTTTAGTCACCTGTGAGCTATCTGTACACTGAACCTCCTGAGGATAAGAAAATTAAAAAGAAGCCACCATGAAGAAAAATGTTTACATAAATCAAGAAAACATAGTGTAATCTGACCAGCATTGACATTGGGTACAACCTTAATGATTGGCCATTTTAAAATCCTTGTTTTAGATTGCCAGGGAACCAAAAGCACCTAGGTTAAGGTAGTATCTCTCTCTACTCTTTTTAGTATGTGCACACATGCATATATGTATCAAGTCCAAGCCTTGTGTCTGCTAGATAAATGCTCTGCCATTGAGCTATATCCCCATTCCCATCCTGCTATTTCAATTAATAGTCATTTCCTTGCCCATGCCAAGGACTCTGAATTTTAGGGATAAAATCACGGAACAAGCCAATATGGCTCTGACTCTCTTATAATCTCATGGAGGAGAGAGAGATGTTTTTATCCAGTTGCCTCACAAATAAATGCAAACTTAAGATAAATAGCCTGAGTAGACAGAGCCTTGCTTTGAACAGGCCTGTGTCTGGAGCACCTGGCTGGTCAAACAGTAAAGGCTGTGGAAGTGTTACAGGGCTCGTGGGAGGTAGAAGGCTTTTTCTTCACCTCTATCGCAACAGCTTCCACAAAGGACCTGGCCTCTGAGCTGCATCATAAGTTTGTGATTAGCAGGCAGGGAGACAAATAAAAATGGCGAGGTACTGAATTGGAAAATTAGCAGAAAATTCACTAATGTCTAACAAAGACTTACTTTGCCATGTGGATAGCCAATCATTATCTTAGGATTTGGTTTTTTTTTTAAGTGTCCTTTTACAGTTTAAAAATATTACACAGTTTAAAAAGACATAAAAGTTATTCCCTAATTGGCATAAATTATTAAAATTAAAACCATTGGTCTTATTCTTTATAAATTGTGTTAATGTGATTATCAATAACTACCACCATATATAGTGAAATATTCATCAAGGATGTCATGATTACTCTAAAAACTCAAAGGAAAATCATTCACGGCACCTCAGCTCTGTAAATGTCAGGTAGATGCTTGAGATAAGCTGAAAAATATGTTTTCATGATAAAAAATATTTTTAAGAGATTGACAGGTAAAAGAGTTAAAGAAATCATACTTCAGTTGCAGAGAAATTCTTTTTTTAGATTGATAATTGCGTTCTAACTTTTCAAATTATTTGAGAGAAATCTGACTACAGATCTCAAGCTTCAAAAGTATGACTGACTGAGTGTTCCAAACAGAAATACAGGAGTTTTTAAACCTGTTGGCTCTGCTCCTGATTGTGTGGAAGGTGTCAAGGAACGGCTGCAGTAGGAGGGTAAGACAAACACCTTAAATGATTAGCTTTATTGACCAAGAGGATCACTTCAACATTGTCTGCGTATGTGTGTGTTGACCTGTTTGGCTGATCAGAAAAGAAACATTATTAATGATTAGTGGGAAATAACCTTTTTTGAAGTTTCAGCCTGTTACTTTCTACCTCACAAGCCAACTGGGTAGGTAGTAGAGGCTGCTTCAACTTAGAAAGTTGAACTACTCAGAAGAGTGAGGCATGGTGGCACATCCCCATAATCCTAACTTTTGAAAGGCTGAGGCAGAAGGATCACAAGTTTGAGGCCAGCCTCAGCATCGTAGTGATTTCAGAGCCAGTCCAGATTACAGAGATAGACCCATGTCAATGAATCCAACTAAAACAGCTCAGAGGGCAGATTTGTAGATCAGAGAAACATTTATTCTCACGTACTTGTACCATCCATTAAAGAGGCAAATTTACATTCAAACCAATGCACTTTCTCCATGATATTGAAATTTAGTCTACACTGTTGGTGTTTGTTATTTTCCCATGGTACTTTTTAAAATTAAACATGTGCTTTAACCATCTTCCAGAAGCACTGACCTGTTGCTTTTGAAAGCATATGGTGTAGGATTATGTTGACCTTGTCTGTGTGCTGTAGAATTTGAATGAATATATTCTAGTCTGTATCTCTCACTGAAGATTCATAACCTCAGCTGGAGAACTGAGCATAAAGAACAGATTAGTGTCAGATGAATGTAAACTTGGTCTCACTGAAATAAGGTTTATTTTTAGTTACTAACACTTTTTGAAGACTAAATTACAGAAAATAGCAATCATTTTCTAGCACATGGGCTCTTAAAATTAATCAGGCAACTGGGTTAATAATAGCATTTTTTTATTAATAAACCACAGAAACACCTGTACTTCTTCATCAGAAAACTTCAAAATGATATTCTAGTGAAGGAGTGTCAAATTACCATTTGAAAATTTTTGAATAAATTGTATGAACACTTTATTAGTGAGAGTGAACTAAATACATACATTTCAAAGTTAAATAGCCTAAAGGTTAAGAGTACAGTTTTCAAATTTAGACAACCTAGATTCCAACCTCAATTTTAATACCATGTGGCCATGTGCTCTAGAACAAGTTACTTCTCTGCCTAACAAGTTCCTCACATGTAGAATGAGAATGATGGTCATGATGATGATAAAGAAGAAGGAGGAGGAGAGAGGCATAAGGAAGAGAAGAAAGATAGATGATAGATAGATAGATAGATAGATAGATAGATAGATAGATAGATA
>CABHPR010118915.1:0-49097 GCA_902168415.1 Peromyscus melanophrys
GTGTGTGTGTGTGTGTGTGTGTGTGTGTGTGTGTGTGTGTGTGTGTGCGCGCGCGTGCGTGCGCGCACGCAATGTTTGTCAGCAGAATCCTTTGTGGTCTGTGGAATGATTTGGGGCATTGTTTTGAGCTAGGTTCTTAAGACCTGCCGGCGTTTCTATGAGCCACCTAATGTTCCTCTGATAAATTTCCTTTCAGTGTAAATCAGTCAGTGTTGGTTTCTATTGCTGACAACTAAATATACTGACTGATGCAGGATAATAAGAAATAAATACACAGAAAGTGAAGTAACAATTCAACATCTCAGTATAGAAAGTGTCACAAAAGCAACAGATTCACTGCAAAATGAACCATGTGGGAAATATGCTATTATTGAATAGGCAATGGTCTCAGCTTGTTGCTGTAGTAACCTGAGAGGCTTTGTTAGGGAGGTGGCTTAGCCTCAGGCTTGGAGAGTGGACTGGATGTACACATGGACCCACTGCTGGGAGGAACATGAAGGAACTGAACTGGGGGTGTAGGATATACAAGGCCCTGTGCTTTCTTTCCAGAATCACAATAAGCAAACAAAGAAAAGAATATGTATCTATTAAAAACCCAAAGAATCTATAGAAATTCTCAAAAATAGGAAAGGTTAATATATCATTGAAAGGAGACTTACTGGATGCAGCAAATAAAAGTGAGGATGATCAACTAAAATTTGAATTTTGGGTAATGAATAATTGTTCAGTATATGTACCAAATACATATCTTGAGATGTTTGTAATAGTTTATATAGCTTAGAAATTTACAATTTTCTAATTTTTTTATTCCATGTGTATCCTTATTTTCTGTCATAACCTCACCTGAAAGGAATTAGGGAACTTGAACAGAAGATTTTTGGAATTAGCACGCAAGTTTTGCTAGTAGTAGCTTTGAGCTCAGCTTTAAAGAAAGTCTGAGATATGGAGTAAAAGGTGATAAAATAAATAAAAGGGGAAAATAAGTAAATAAGCTTCTACCTATTTCTGGAGTCATAGTCTCCATCTCTTTGACTATGAAATCTGTCTGTACAGCACAGACTGGCCTTCACTTTGTCTGCAGCCTTGGTTTTTTGATATAAGGTCTCACTATGTATCCCAGGCTAGCTAGAACTTGCTGTATAGCCCAAGCTGGTCCCAAACTCCTGATCCTTGTCGTAGCCTTCTGAGTGCTGGCATTACAAATGTATGCCATCATGCCTGGCTCCACTAGGCACTTGTTTATGCCGCCTCATTCCAACCTCCAAACAGTCCTGTGACACAGATATAATTAGCCTCTTCCTTTTAAGAACATGGAACAAAAACGTAGATTCAGAAGTTGAATAACTTGTCTAAAGTCACTGGTCTAGTGAAAAGTGGAAGCCAGAGTCATTCTAGAGGCCCTTCTTCAAATCCCATGATCACTGGAAGAGAACTCACATGAAGGCTGAAAACTGACTTTGCTATGTACACTCTGAACTAGTCCTAACGCTGGATAGACAAAAACAAAACAAAACATTAGCCCTAAAAAGCAAAATAATGTGTTTGGGTTTGATTTAGTTATAGAAAAGTTATTTGGCACATGAGATAGTATAGTATCAAATAGATAAGCAGTAAAGATGTAAAGGTAGGAAAATGGATGAGAAGATTCTCCCAGGAATTTCTGTTCGAGCTGATATGGGCTTGGTTTGGGATGGGGATTCAGAAACTGTAGGAAAGAGCAGAAAGTGACAAGAAATCTCAATGTTGATAAAGGAAAGCCTGAAAAGAGAGATGCTGATGGTGAGAGCAATGGCTTTATTTTTACATAATTTTTGTAGGTTTTTATGAGTCAAATATACTAATAAAATAACTGGAGCCCAGAGAAAGTCTGGGTTTTGTCTGTTGTTGGATAGAGACTGGGTTTTGTGAGTGACCATAACAAGACAGAGAATGGGAAGAAAATGGAGAGGCAGACTGACAGAGAAGAAAACAGTTGAAGGGTTAAACAGGCTGTTGAGGGACAGAAAAGTAGCCTGTGGTGCTGAGGGGAATGGAGGTGAGGGTGGGGGTAGGGGTGGGTAAGCTTTGTTTCCTGAGCAGGCATTTGATGCTCCCCGCCCCCCCCAGTCTTCTTGCTTCTTCTTTCTCACAGTCACCCAGGCCCCTGTGAAGCTTCTATAAAAGGCTTTAGGGGAGTTCAAGATATGGGAGGGTGCTACTTTAGATTAAGAAAGAACACTGGGACCTAAATGCTGGGTGCAGCATCTTTCGTTGACTGTTTCTGTTTGAATATGACAGCTATAGGAATATACAAAAGATGTGTGTGATCAGTTGACTCATCATGCTCCCCAACTGCTAGGGCTCTAAGTTACCCATGCTTCCTTTCCCAAGCTTTAGGGAGGGATGTCTCCACACTTAAGCCCACACTGCCTGGATCCAATATCATCTGGGTCTCCCTCTTTTTGTGGTAGAAGCTTACATATCCTGAAGACCCTAATATTCCCCATGTCTTAGTTTATGGCAACAATGAATGGTTTATCTTCTCCAAATCCTAACCCCAGATTACAGTATTAGAAGGTAAAACGTTCGGAAAGTGAATAGATCCTGAAGATGGTACCCACATTAGGGAGATTAGTGCCCTTATAAAAATGGTTGTGACACACAGGCCACTCCTGCCAGGGAAGCAGCTAGGTTAGTTGCAGATCTGTACCTCTCCCTCTCCATCCATTTCTCCAAGCCCAAGCCCCCAGTCTCAGCCCCAGCTCTCTAGCAGACCTTCTGGTGTGCCTTCTGTCTGCCCCCATTATCAGGGGACTAACTAAGCAGATCTGGTGGACCACTCAGCTTTTCTCCCTCTTGTGAAGCCCCACCACTGCCCCCAGGCCATCCCTAATCCTAAGTCTGAGGTCCCAATACTCAGAAACACATTTTACCTGGAACCCCCAGTGGCCACACCTATCAGGACCCCAGAAGATTTTTCCCACAGGCAACATACAGCCACCATGCTCTTTTAAGAACCAGAGAGGTTCTTAAAAGAAACATAAACCAAGGAACAAAGTACCCACCCAATAAAGACAAGACTAGATATCAGCACCTGCAATTACAGTCTTCCCAAACCCAGATACCTAGACATCAGTATAAAAACACAATAAACAACACTAGGACAATAGGTCTTCACTGGAGCCCAGCAATCCTACCATAGAAGGCCCTGAGAATTGCACATAGGTAAAGCACAAGACAAAGCCCTTAAAATAGCCTTTATGAATACAATAGAGGTCCTTAAAGAGGAAATGAATAAATCCCTGGAAACACTAACAGTGGAAGGAAATGAATAAAACTTTTCAAGACCTGAAAGTGAAAATAGAATCAATAAAGAAAACCCAAACCAAGGGAATCTAGAAACGAAAAATTTAAGACTGGAACCTCCGAGGCAAGCCTCACCAACAGAGTACAAGAGAAGGAAGAAAAAATCCCAGGCATTGAAAACACAATAATTTACGTCAACCAAAGAAAATGTTAAATCTAAAAACCTCCTGGCACAAAACATCCAGGAAATCCAGGACACTATGAAAAGACAAAGCCTAAGAATAATAGGAATAGGGGAAGGAGAAGATATCCAGCTCAAAGTCACAAAAATATTTTTAACAAAATCAGGAGAAAATTTCCTAACCTAAAGGAGATGCCTATCAAAGTACATGAAGCATACAGAACACCAAATAGGCTGGACCAGAAAAGAAAGAACGCTCAGCACATAATAATCAAAACACTAAATATACAGAACAAAGACAGAATATTAAAAACTACAAGGGAAAAAGAACAAGTAACATATAAAGGCAGGCCTATTAGACTAACACCTGACTTCTCAATGGAGACTCTAAATGCCAGAAGGGCCTGGGCTGATGTGCTGAAGACTCTAAGAGACCACAGACACTAGACTAGACTACTATATGCAGAGAAACTTTCTATCACTACAGATGGAAAAATAAGACATTCTATGATAAAACCAAATTTAAGTAATATCTATGTACAAATTCAGTGCTACAGAAGGTGCTAGAAGGTAAACTCCAAGTTACCCTAAAAGAGGGTAACTACATAACAGAAAAACACCACCACCACCACCACCACCACCACCACCACCACCACCACCAACAACAACAACAACAACAACAACAACAATAAATAACAAGAATCAACAATCATTGGTAATTGATATCTCTTAATATCAATGTTCTCAGCTGAGCAATGGTGGCACACACCTTTAATTCCACCATTTGGGAAGCAGAGGCAGGTGGATCTCTATGAATTTGAGGTCATCCTGGTCTACATAGTGAGTTCTAGGATAGCTAGAGCTACATAGTGAGGCCCTGTCTCAAAAAAAAAAGCAAAACAAAAATAAATAAATATTCTCAATGTCCCAATAACACAACACAGACTAACAGAATGGATGTGAAATTAGGATCACTTCTTGTGCTGCATCTCAGAAACACACCTTCACATGAAAGATAGACATAATGTTAGGGTAAAGGCTTAGATAAAGGTATTCCAAACAAATAGACCTAAGAAACAAGATGTTGTAGCCATTTTATATCTGTCAAAATAGATTTCAAACCAAAATTAATCAGAAGAGATGGGGAAGGACACTACATACCCATCAAAGGAAAAATCCACCAAAAGGACATTGCAATTCTTAATATCTATGCCCCAAACACAAGGGCACCCAAGTTTGTAAACGAAATGCTACTACAGCTTAAATCAGACATTGATCCTCACACACTGATAGTGTAAGACTTCAGTACCCCACTCTTACCAATAGACAGGTGAGACAAAAACTAAACAGAAAAATGTTGTAGATAACAGACATTATAAAACAAATAGACCTAACAGGTATTTACAGAACCTTTCACCCAAATACAAAAGAATAGACCTTCTTCTTAGCACCTCATGGAACTTTATTCAAAATTGACCACAAACTCAGACATAAAGCCAATCTCAACAGATAAAAAAGAATTGAAATAACTTCCTGCACCCTATCAGACCACCAAGGATTTAAAGCTGGATATCAACAACAACAGAAACAACAGAAAGCTTACAAACTCACAGAAACTGAACAATTCTCTATTGGATGAATATTGGGTCAAGACCAAAGTAAAGTAAGAAATCAAAGACTTTCTAGAATTCAATGAAGATGAATACACAGCATACCCATATTTATGGGGCACAGTGAAGGCATTTCTAAGAGGCAAGTTTATGTAAGTGCCTACAAAAATTGGAGAGATTGCATACTAACAACTTAACAGCACACCTAAAATCTCTAGAATAAAAAGAAGAAATCACACCCCAAAGGAGTATATGGCAAGAATAGTTAAACTCTGTGCTGAAATCAATAAAATACAAACAAACAAACAAACAACACAAAGAATCAATGAAGCAAAGAGTTGGTTCATTGAGAAAATCAATATGATTGACAAACCCTCATCAAAATTAAATAAAAGGTGGAGAGAAAATGCAAATTAACAAAATTAGAGATGTAAAGGGTGACATAGCAATAGACATTGAGGAAATCCTGAGAATCATAAAGACATACTTTAAAATCCTATACTCCACCAAATTGGAAATCCAAAAGAAATGGATAATTTTATCAATATATGCTACCTACCAAAGCAAAGTTAAATCAAAATCAGACAATTTAAACACCCCCAGTGAAATAGAAGCAGTAATTAAAACTTCCCAAGTGGAAAAAAAAACACAAGTCAAGATGGTTTTAGCACTGAATTCTACTGGACTTTCAAAGAAGAGTTAATACCAATTTATTGGTATTAATTATTCCACAAAATAGAAACAGAAGGAACAATGCACAATTTGCTTTATGAGGCCAGTTACCCTCATACCCAAACCATGTAAAGACCCAACAAAGACAAAAAATTACAGACCAATTTCTCTTATGAACATAGATGCAAAATTTCTTAACAAAATACAAACTGAATCCAAGAACACATCAAAAAGATCATCCACCATAATCAAGTAGGCTTCATCCCCTTCATACAGGGATGGTTCAGCATAAGTAAATTGATAAGTGTAATCCACCATATAAAGAAACTGAAAGACAAAAATCAAAACAAAACAACAAAACCCTCAACTATCTCATCAGATGCAGAGAAGTCCTGGAGAGATCAGGGACACAGAGGACACACCTAAACACAATGAAGGCAGTTTACAGCAAGCCCATAGCAGCATCAAATTACCTGGAGAGAAACTCACAGCAATTCCATTAAAATTAGGAACGAGTCAAGGTTGTCCATCTCTCTCCATATCTATTCAGTATAGTACTTGAAGTCTTAGCTAGAGCAGTAAGACAACTGAAGGAGATTAAATGATACAAATTGGAAAGGAAGAAGTCAAATTTTCTTTATTCACATATGATGTGATAGTATACATAAATGATCCAAAAAATTCCATCAAGAAACTCCTACAGCTGATAAACACCTTCAGAATGTTGCAGGATACAAGATTAACTCAAAAAAATCAGTAGCCCTCCTATATACAAATGATAAATGGACTGAGAAAGAAATCAGAGAAACATCATCCTTTACAATAGCCACAAATAATATAAAATACCATGGGGTAACTCTAACCAAATAAACAAAAGACCTGTATGTGTGCTTTTATTTGGTTATAGTTTGGTGGGTTGTTTTTTGTTTGCTTGTTAGTTTTCTTTTTGAGTGATATTGTATTTTGTTTTCTAAGTTTTGTTGTATTGGGTTTTTGGTTTGCCTTTTGAGAAAGAACTTAAAGTTGGGTGGGTAAGGAGGAGGAGAGGAGAGGATCTGGATGAACTAGAGGGGCATAGAATATGATCAAAGTATATTTAAATTAAAAATTGTCTGAAGTGATAAAACTATAAAAAAGAAAATGTTACAGGCGAGGAACAAATTTTCAATGAAAAAATAACTCTGTTAGCAGATAACAATAGTGCATTTGATAGGCTATAGTGTGGTGTCTTGGAACAGTCACAGGTCACACACTGCATAATAATCAACTCTTGCTTTACTTACATGTCTATCAAACACTTAACATTTTTTTGTGAGAAATGTTAAGAAATAAGAACATTTGGAATCTTTCTTGCAGGCGTTGTGGATATAAAGTGACACCATATGGCCAACAGTGATAACCCTTGTGTAAAATAACACCTGCATTGCCTCCTCTCCAGCTGTGGCTGACTTTGTGCCCAATAGGCAGCCTCTTTCCATCCCCTCCCTGGCCTCTTGTAATGGCCTCTGTTCTGCTTATTCATTCTATGAGATGAGTGTTTTTAGATTTCACAGATGAGTAAAATGTGGCATTTGCATTTCTATGTCTGACTTGTTTTGCTTAGCATTATGACTTCTATCCATGTTTTCCACAAATAATATTGTTTCTTCATTTTGTGGCTGAAATTATTCCATTATGCATATACCACATTTTAAAAATCCTGTAACAGACACCTCAATTAATTCCATATCTTGGCCATACACCTGAGATAGATGGAGCATGTACTTAGTTAGTATGCATAAGGCCCTTGGTTCAGTCCCAAGCACTACACAAAAAGGAAAGGACACATCTTTCTATTTTAAATAGTATTCCATATAGGATACCAAACAGATATCTGCTCTTGCCCATGTCTGTTGCAGACTAGATCTTTGATAGGTTGACTTCATATCCTTTGGGGAAATGGTGTGATATTGATGGATAATATAATGAATCAATTTGTGTTTTTTTGAGTACTTTCTGTACTATTTTCCTTAGTGACTATAGTAGCTTACACAAATAGAGTGAGAATTCTCATTTTCCCTGCATCCTCACTAGCAAATACTTTTTTTTTAAATTTATAGCCATTCCAACATAGATGAGATGATCTCCACTGTGATTTTCAATATGCATCTCCTTGATGATTAGTGAACTGAGTATTTCTCATACATTTGTTCATCATTTGTATGTCTTCTTTCTGAGGAATATGTATATTCAGATCATTTGCTCACTTTAAACCCTATTATTGTTATTATTATTACTCTTTTGCTGTTGAGTTCTTGAGTTCCAATGTATTCTGGATATTAGCTCCCAGTTGAATGAATTGGTTTTCAAATGCTTTTCCCCATCCTGTGTGATCTTTAAGGAGTTGGGTGAAATGTAAGATAAAGTGTTGAAGGAACTGGGTATTAGTACCTAGCCTAAGTGAAGGTCAGGGACAGAGACTGGAAACAGGAACAGCCTGCTTTTATAGGGCATTGGGAGCTAAAGATTTTGTAAGCAGATTTTTGTAACAAATCAAGAGCCAAATGTGATTAAAAAAAACAATAAAAACTACTGGTAAAAAAATGCTAGTGAGGATGTGGATAATTCAAATGGGACTAGAAAATGAAGCTGTTTGGAAAACAGTCCAGCAAGTTCTCAAAAGTTACATATAGAGTTACCATTATAACCCACAAATCACAGCCCTGAGTATACATGTGAATATATTCATGAATATATAGCAACATTATTAGTTCATGATTAGTTCAAAGTGGAAACAAGCTAAAAATCCATTGGTAGATGAATAAATAAAAAGTTTAAAGAAGTGAAAAGTGAAACTTCCATACGATGGACTATCGTAACTGGCTCAGTGTGGAGAACAATAAAAATGTCTGTTAGGTGAGAGAAGCCATACCCAAAAGACCACAGAAGTATGATTCCATTTGTATGATGGGCTGTGCAATTCTTTAGAGACAGAAAGATGGTTGGTGGCTACCTGGGTCAGGTGGGGATGTGTAGTGACTGCTATTGGTATAGATAGTTTTTTGTTTTTGCTTTTGTTTTTTCAGAGGCAGATTATGATGAAAATGTCTGGTGTGATGGTTGTACAACTCTGAAAGCCCTGATTTACACAGTTTAAAGACATGAAGCATATTTTCATATGAACTGTCTTAATAAAACAGGAGATTTGTAAATCACAATATTAAGACGTAAAAATACACAAAAAGGATAATTATGGGACAGATGATTTTTTTTCTTTGCTGTGAGAGGATATGAGAATATCATCTTCTGTAAAACAGGAAGAGAAGCCTCACCAGATACTGAGTCTGCTGACACTTTGATAGGAGACTTCTTATCCACCAGCACTACGAGCAACATGGATTGGCTGTTTAAGCTCCCCGGTCTATGGTACTCTGTTACAGAACCATAAACTAACTAAGGCAGTTTGGATTCACCTAGAATCTGATTTTCACATCGCTTTGCAAGGAAGACCATTAACTTAGGAAGTTATCCTAGGGAACAACTGTAGGATAGCATAAGGAAGTGACACAGGAAGGGAAGGTAGCCAATTTGGGATGCAGAATGAAGCAAGTAACGACTGTGGGTTACTGGGGGTAAATCTCATTAGGGACCCCTGGGAGATGGACCATGCCTCAATGCTGAGGTGTTATTGTTACACCTCTCCCCTACCATCTGCTGAGGGCTAATCCCAGAGGAATGAGCACCCTGGAACATTCTCTTCATTCATTTATAAATACTACGAAAGGGAGAGATCTGTTGGTTTAGATAAAAAATGAAAGCACTGGCATATTTATGAGAACCAGTGTCTTTCTGGATTCTTGACCAGGGAAATGAAGGGAATCAGGGAGAGCATAAGCATGCCAGGAGAATGGGCTAGTATATGAGCCCACATTGAGGCTGTCAGTCATAACCCTGTACTGGAAGGAAACGGAAAGAAACGACGCTAAACAGATTTGTAGGCTCCAGCTTCTGGAGGGCCTGATGTGCCATGGTAAGATTTGATTTTTATGGGAAAACTTTGAAAGATTAAATAGGCTGATGGAAATAAATTTGCATGTTGAGGAAGTCAATTTTGCTTGATGCAAAAATAACAGATGAGGCAATCTAAGAATGGAAGTTAGGAGAAGCACAGGCAAGCTTGGTTTGGGGAACCTGGCTGTGAATAGAGAAGAAGGGCTAGGGTTCAGAGAAGTTTAAGAAGTAAACTTAGTTTATTAGTCACTTTGACGCTGTTTTGACAAAGTGTCTGACTTAAACAAGGTAGGAGAGGAAAGATTTTTTGGCTCATGGTTTCAGAGAGTTTGGATCCATCAAAGCAGGGATGGCATGGTAGAATGACTCAACCATCATGGCAGGAGCATGAGGTAGAGACTGTTCAAGATATGGCAGACCAGAAGTAGAAAGAGACATGAATGAGGGACTAGGATATAACTTCCAAAGACACACTCTTAGTGACCTACTCCTATGGACTCTGCAGTTTCCCAAGACAGCATCACCAACTGTAGAACAAGCATCCAAAAGGAGCCTGAGAGGGACATTTCAGACTTCAGCTACACAATTTAGTAGCAATAGTAGCAATAGTTGATGGACAGATCACAAGGGATGGGAACCAGCTTGCGACCTTCTCTTTTTAACCTGTGAAAGTCTTGGGAGCTGTACATATGCGAATAACCATTCTAGACATTACCTATAACTTTCAGAAGTATTCAAGGACAATCAAGGGGCCCAAGAGAACATTAGGCTGGGTGGAAGGAGAATACTTTTCCAGGTGACAGATCTGCAGTCTTCACAAGCCATTGAACTCTTCTAGACATGAATTTTGTCATTTTCAAAATAAATGGCTTGTATTAGCCAATCTCCACACATGGGCTGCACATAGCTCTCCTTTTATTCTTTAGAGAGAAATAAAATTTAGGATTTTTTTATATTACCACTTTCTACTTGCAGTCCATTTTTAACTCTATGTGTGTATGTGAATGTGTTCTTTTACATTAATTATTACATAGCTATTCGTAGCTACCTCACGAACTTTTAAGATTTTTCTCCACAGTCACTAGACAAAGACTGAGAACCAGAGAGATTAGGTTTGTTTAAAGATACTAATTGACAACATTAGAGGCCCTTAAGTCTCCTAATTCTGTCTGACCTCTTTCTATTAGGTGTTTCTATCTTATGTGCCTTTGCATTCTTCTCAGCCCCCTGCCATCCCATCGTTTTTAAGTATTCCACCCAGGGAGGCAGAGTGAGGCGGTGTAATTCAATTCAGGCACTTCTGATATTTGGTTTTAAACTACACGTTTATTTGAAGCTTGAGACTTCTTTGTGATTATTCTTGCCACTCCTGACCCAATTACCAAGAATAATTAATAACTTGGGCAAATTCCAAGTGTTTATAAATGGGAGCAGATATAGAGGACCTGAAAGACTGGCCTGATTAGGAAGAAGATGATTATGGTGTTTTTCAACTTTCGCTTCAAAAAAATAGGTAGCCACTATTTTATAAATGGGTTTGTTTCTAAATCAAGTGGTATTGGGTATTGGGGCTACTTGCTTCTTAACCCTATTCAATTCATTTCCCATCTCAAAGGACATTCAGTTCAAGGGGAAATCCAACAGCTGTGATTTGAGGGCAGTCTTTTCTTCCTGTGTAAGTGGACTGGACAGTTACAGAAGGTCATTTGGTCTCCATTCACAAACCAAATATCCAGTCAGTTGTACTATATTTCTACTATCTAATTATCTTCTCTGGAATCGTAGAGCTTTCTAAATGTAGGGTATTACTTCGCAGTCCATACTCAAGAAACCGAAAGAAGGCATTCAGGGGCTCAGAAATCCCAAACTTCTCATGGACTTAATACCTTAAAAAGTCCATGAGCCCATAGTCTCTTTGACCAGTGTTTACTATGTATTGGTGCATAAAAAATAATTCTAAAACATAGTGCTCTACATTAACAAATGTATTGTATCTTGTGATTTTGTGGGTCACAAATTTGGTTCAGGCTTATCCTGACTGGTTCCTCTGCTCTATGCAGTTATCAACTGGGGTCCATTGGTGGTATTCACTAAATGGAGTATTTTGTCTAGAACAGTGAAGAAGCTCTCAATCACATATATTGTACTCTGATGGAAGCTCATTCATATAGTTTCAACTCCTCAGTCTTTCAGCAGTGTAGTTGAATTTTTTACATGGTAGTTCAGAGTTCTAATAGACCCGATTAGAAGCAGCTGATTTTCTTGAAACCTGAGCCTAGAGCTAGCTTGTGATGATTTCATCCATATTCTGTTAATCAGAAGAGTCACAGAATAAGCCTCGTTTAAGAACTGTCTTCCTGCACACAGCCATGTTTCCCACCATGACAATAATGGACTAATCCTCTGAACTATAAGCTAGCCCCAGTTAAGAATTGCCACGGTCGTGGTGTCTCTTTCACAGCAATAAAACCTTGACAAAGACAATGGTCCTTCTTTAGTTCTTCAAACATAGCAAGTTCTTTTCTAATATAAGAACTTTGTGCACGCCTTTCTCCCTGCCTAAAGTACCTTATCTTCCTTCCACTTCACTAACAGCCACTGTTAGGATATCAAGTGTTATGGAAATCTCATGTGTTGATAGATTGGCTCTCAGTATTACACTAATATTCAGAAGTGGGACTAGATTGTTGCCTTTGAGAAGCTCACGTTTTTAAATAGAGCTAGGATTTTGAACTAGGCAGGTACATTTTGGAATAATGAATGCAATTTTAGCTTCCCTTGTAGCTAGATTTGGCCATGTGTCTCTTATTCTGCCTAGCAAGATATAAGCCAAGTATATATACCTTCTTTCACTAACTGTCCTTTTGCCTGTACTATCACCTAAAATCCAGATAGTGCCGGGCTAGCCCATGAAGACAATGGATAGATGTTTAGGATGGAGGAGCAGTGAGCAGGAAGGTATCTGGGGTGTTGATCAGGGACTTTGTGAACAAAGTTTTCATTTTAGCTTTGGCTGGTAAATCTTCACACTAGGAAAGTAAAATAAAATTCTACCTACTAACAGAGAAGCTGGGTATATTGACATAAGCCTGCAATCCTAGCACTAGGGAGGTAGAGGCCTTGAGGATCAAGAGTTTGGTGGCAGCCTGACCTGTATAGTGAGTTCTAGGCCAGCCCAAGAGACTTAGAGAGACTATGTTTCAAAAACATGAAGTGTCCTTTTTTGTAGATATTCCTCCATTTCTGGGAAAACTAATGTTAATGAGAACAAAACTGAATCTGGTATTAGATTATATAATATTGCTTTCCAGCATTGTCAAAAGTACATATGGGAAGATAAGACCATTGGTAGGATAGAGAGGGGTACCGCTGACGGTGGGTTCCACAGCATTTCTTACAGTATGTCCAAGGGTGGATTTTCACAGGGGAAAAGGACTCCCCACTTCAAGCTTTCCTTTCTCAACTAACACAAAGGATTGAGGAAATTATTCCACTCCTAGAGGGCTTTCTGATTTCACCAGCAACTTCTGCAATATCTTAGAGCATAAATTGATTCCTTTATTACTGTTAGAAAGTTCACCTGCCAGATTATACTGATTTCCAGAAGTCATTTTGGACAAAGGAAAGGTCACATTGTTTTTCCAGTAAAGATGTGTTTTTTTTTTCCTCTTTATAACTTGCCTGTTTTTCTCCTTTTCAGCCTTTCTTTTGTGATAAATGTCTGAAATAAGACATTTTCCCAGGATATTTAAAGCAATACTACTTAACCTTTGTATACCCTTTCATCTCCTGAGTCTTTACAGTGGGTACTGAAATCAGAAAACTCCCTGCAAAGGCCACTGCTGCTACAAACTAGTATGGAAAGAGTTTGAGTTCATCAGATAGAATTTTTAAAGTAACAACGAAAGCATTATCAAGAGCCTGGTTGATCAGAATGCTATGTTCGGTGTCCATGCAAAGAACACTGGGCATTGAAAAATCTCAAGCAGAATGTCACATACGGATGAAGCTGTGAGCACTGGGTGTGCATGGTAGACTCTATCATAACTGCATTTTTAAAATTTTTGTTTTTGACTTTGTAGTGCTAGGGATGGAACCCAGGCCTTGGATCTGCCAGGTAAGCCCTCTAGTACTGAGCTACTATCTTAGTTGTGGTTTCTATTGCCGTGTTAAAACATCATACCAAAAGTGACTTCGGGAGGAAAAGACTAATTGGGATTGCATTTTCAAATCAGAGTCCATCCATCACCGAGGGAAATGAGAACAGGAACTCAAAGGCGGCAGGAACCCGCAGGCAGGAGGTGATCTAGAATCCATGCAGGAATTTTGCTTACTGGCTTGCTCCTCATGGCTTCCTCAGTTTACCTTCGTATAGCACCCTGGGCCACCAGACTGGTGTGGCACATCCCACAGTGAGCTGGGCCCTCTCACATCAATCATCAAACAAAAATGTACCATAGGCTTACCCACAGGCCAGTCTGTTGGAGAATTTTCTCAGTTGAGTTCTCTCTTCTCAGATGACTCTGACCTGTGTCAGGTTGATGTAAACTAGCCAGCACAGCTACCTTCCATCTTCTATCTTGACTACTTTCGTCCTGGTCGTTTCCATATATCCTCTCTTCCTTTCTCTTTCCTTCCCTTTCTTCCGAACACTTCTTTCCCAATGTTCCCTCATTGATTCACAAAGCTCCCTTCTCTTATGGTCTTAGTTTCAATGTCTCTACAAATGGACCCTGCAAAAGTTTTAGGTGCAGGGGGTACATAAGAAATGTCTAAATGGTTCCCCACTGGGGAATTTTGAAGAAAGTGAAGAAAGTGACTGAATTGTCTCACTCAAGGGAACAACTTATTTTTTTATAAGTAAAAGGAACATGTATAATACAAATTATCTCTATTTGTCTATTTCAAATAAAGATCTGATGATTTGAAGACTATAACAGGGGCCTTTCTACACTACACCTGCTGATGTTTAAATTTTGAAATATTTTATTATTTATTTAAGGATTTCACGAAACATATTTTAAGCATTTTCACCTCCAAATTATCCCCTCACTACCCTCTCTATATTTCATTTGTTCCTTCTCACTGTTCAATAACGTTGGGTTGAATGAATATACCAGTTTGTTTATCCATTCTGCCATTCATGTTTCCAGTTGTGTACTGTTATGAAGAAGACACCCGAGAACATTCTTTCACATGTGCCACATGCTCTTTTTGTGAATGCTGGGAATGAATTCTGGGCTCATGCAAACTAGACTAGTGATCTACCATTGGACTTCACCCCCAGGCCCTATTATGACTATGGTTTTTGTACATGCATTTTGGTTAACATTCACACTCAGTTCTCCTGGGTACATAATTAGGAGTGAGCTAATGGAATCATATGGTAGGCATATGTTTTCATTTAGTAGCTGCCATCAAATAGTTGTCCAAAGCAGTTACATAGGTTCTATCTACACCATCAATGGCTGAGAGCGACATCAGCTCCCTAGCTTTGTGAATACTTGTCATTGCTAATTTTTCATTTTTTTTTTTTTTTTTGGTTTTTGGAGACAGGGTGTCTCTGTGTAGCTTTGCGCCTTTCCTGGAACTCGCTTTGTAGACCAGGCTGGCCTTGAACTCACAGAGATCCACCTGCCTCTGCCTCCTGAGTGCTGGGATTAAAGGCGTGTACCACCACTGCCCGGCTAATTTTTCATTTTTCACATTCTGGTGGCTGCGCAGTTAAAAAAAATACTTTTTGAAGGAGATAGATGACATATTAAGATAGATCAAATGGGGGAAGGAGACTAAATGAAGGTAAACCAGTTGCAAAAGCATCTGGAGGCCACTGAGAGGACACTAGAGCCTAGCCTGGAGGAACTGCCCAGATTGTGAACTAATTGACTCTCTAGAGCTTGGCAGAGATGCAGGGCTCGGTTCTCAACATGTGTCTTCTATCTAGAAAAATTCGTTAGCTTTAAATCACTTGCTATTCACTGTAGCCAGAGGGGCAGGATCACCTTTAATTAATGTACCTGAAAGGGATCTATATCATAGAAACTGCAAATATTTGAAGAAACTTCCTAATAGAATCTGGAGAGGGCTTTAGAAATGAGCAGATTTGAACAAATTGCCACGTGATGATTTTTGATGTAGTTTTCTATTTGTCCCTTGCCTGGGTGACTTGATGTTAGCATCCCTTCTTTTCTCCCTTCTTTCCTCCTTGCTCTTTGTTAATCTATCTGTGAATATGTATTTGTTGAAGGCCTGCTCTGTGCCAGGTCCTGGCTGGGTGCCATGGTAGAACTAAAAATAAACGTGACATGCTGCAGTCCTCCAGGATTTCAGTCCCCTCAGTGCAGAATGTGACAAATGCACAAAAGATACAACAGCAAGCAAAGCCCTGTGACTCCCAACCGCCCTGTGTTTGTGATCGCCCCTCCCCGCACTGCCACACAGGATTCTCCAGTGAAGAATGAGTACAGTTGCTCTTCCAAATTTGATGAGAGGCATCCCTGGGAAACACATTTACTGTGTCTAAACTATGGCCCATCACGGCCTAACAACACAGTACAATGTAGATAAGATAGGTAGTCTTATTGTCAACCTCACAGAACATGGAATTACATGGAAGAAGACCTCCGGGCATGCATGGAGGGGATTACCTCGATTGTGATAATTGGGGTGTGTGGTGCCATCCCCTGGCTGGGATCTTGCACTGTATAAATAGAGATGATGGACCGAGCAACAGATTTCAATGGCAGAGATGAAGGAAAAGTCATGATGGTTATAAGGAACAGCTTAAAGTCAAGGAGAGGCAAAATTTAGGGCACAGTAACAAAAATTACAAGTAGAATTTGGCCAGAGCACAGTGTGCGGAGGAGAGCACACCTACTAGGGTTAGAGGCAGACTATGGGACAATGCAGAAGTCAGACAGCAAATTTTGTGCATTTGATGGGCAATAGGGAATTGCTGGATGGTTTTGGAGAAAATGTCATAGTTGAAGCCTTTTTTGCAAGATTACTCTGGCAACAAGAAACTTCAAGGCTGAAGGTATGAGAATATTTAAGGAGGCTCTTTAACACTCTAGTAAGGGAGGGGGAAAAGGATAGGAAGGATGTAGGAGGCAAATAGAAGCAAAGTATAATGTATGTATATATATATACATACATTATATTTTCATACTTTATACATATATATAATATATGTATAAAGTATGAAAATGCCAAAATGGATTACTTTGCATGCTAACTAAAACAACTACACACACACCCACCCACCCACCCACACACACACACACACACACACACACACACACACACACATGTTCACATACACCTGCAGGCACACATGCACTCTTTATATATATATATATGTGTGTGTGTGTGTGTGTGTGTGTGTGTGTGTGTGTGTGTGTGTGTGTGTATTCTTATTGTTTGAACAGCCAATATCTTTAGTGAAATGTTTCCTTCCCCCAGTGTCACTGAAGCCAAATGGCATTTTAATGTCATTTTTGAAATGCCTATAGGGAATGAAAATATTGTCTAGAGGGAAGTAGGTTTCTCTGGATGAATCCCAGCTAATCTACTTGCGGAGGGGAAAGCTACACAGTAATATTCCCGTTCGTTTGCTTTTGTTAAGAACATATGAAATGCCTGGCTGTGAGCAAGAGTGACTGGATTAGAAACTTAAATTTAGAAAAATGTTAACTGTCAAAGTGGGTATTTTTGTGGTATCTCTCAAACTGTACTTTATAACATACCTCAAAGAGTACAATGTTGCTTTGTGGATGGAAGACTATATATATATGCAGAATTAGTAAAAATCTGAATCATTATGGAAAGTAAGATAAACAAACCCAAACTATCTTTAATAATGAGTTTCTCACGGCATGCATTAGGTTGGCTGGGCTGGAAAGAAAGGGATGATCAATATGAGAAGTAATCAGAGAAAAGGAAGGTTCAGAGAGATAGAGGAGGGAAGGTAGGCAGAAACTGCTGCCATTTTTTTTTGTCTTTCACAATGCTGTATTTTAGAAGTCACCCAGACTTAGCATGAGGTAGACGTGAGTGTTGATCAGGATTGTATTTTAGTAGAAAGGCAGAGTCAAGCTATGGTTCAGAGGTCAGGCAGAACCCAGAATGAAATATTCCATGGTGCTTGCTCAATGAGGCATTCCTTAAGACACAAACTCCATCCAAAGCCAAAAGCTCCATTCCTGCCTTTTATTGCCAAAAATTGTAGGAAGAGTTGCACATTCTCACTGTCATTGTTTCACTTCTTCCTGCTTGTCCAGCTGGCTCCTTCTGATGGAGCTTTGTGTCTTTCTCTGCAACATGACAGCACTTACTAAGTCCCCCATGCTTCTATGTGCCAGAGGTGAGGGGACTCTTCCAGTCCAGCTGAACTACAGTCTCTACTGTATCCATCTCTCCTAGGTTCTGGGACCACACTTGTAGCTTTCCTGTTATCCCTCTGCTTTCTAATGATTAGTCTTATTTTTCAGATAATTCTTTCCTACAGGGAGGAGTGTGCATAGGTGCATATGCAAATACCGAACTGTTTTCTACAAGGGCCTTCAGCATCAGAGGATTTGGGTATCTGCAGGAGGGCTTCTAAAACTGAGGTATGTTAGATAGATATAGGGGGGAAAGAGAAGCAAGCTGCAGAGTAGCTCAAGGCTGATGCAACCAAAGTGCTGTATTAGAGCAGAATTCCATGTGATTAGTCCAACAGTAAAGAAACAGTACCACATCTGGCTTAGGCCTGTAATCCTAACTACTCAGAAGCACAAGGATCACAAGTTCAAGGCCTAACTGAGCAAGTCAGCAAGAATCTGTGGCAAAATACAAACTAAAAAGGGTTAGGGATGTAGCTTAGTGGTAGAGTACCTGACTAGCCTGCATGAGGCTTTGGCTTAGATCCCTAACACTGGAAACAACAACAACCCCTCACACACAATCACTCAAGACTGTCTAGGGTCAACACAGCTGATTGGGGGGACCACTAATTTGTTCTTTCTTTCATTATGTGTAACATATTCATATCATTAGCTTTGCAAAACAACTACTCCCAGTGTACATCTGATGCCATAGCATATCTCAAGCAGGAAAGAGGAGGAAACACAATTCCAGGAAAATCCCAACTTACTCTTGGAATTCCCTGCCTCTCCCACCCCTTAACTGACGAATAATTCTTCACTCTGTTAAAGTTTTCCCCTAAGATGCTGTCCAGCATCCTGAGCAGGACTGCTATCCCTTGGGAAGTCTATGCTTACTTCTTCAGCATGGACTTTCACCATGTAACAAAACTTTCTCCTAAACCTTACTTTATCTATCTCTGAACTTTTTTGCTGACTGTGACAAGAACTAGCAAACACTGGGGAGGAGTTTCCATCTTGTCTCTCAACCTCTGAGAGCTCCCAGCCTTTAACCACCCACAACAGAACCTGTGGATAACAAGGGTCAACTGTATTCTCTTCTTAAAGGGCCTCAATGCTTTTTCATTGTTTATAGAAAAAAAATGTTCTTTAGGCCTTGAAGGCTTTACAATGACTGCCATCACTGTCCTCTTCAGCTGTATCCCTTCTCTCCTTTCTTCCTTTGGCTTTTCATGCTTAAACAGCCCAGATCTTCTCTCTGTCCCTCCCATCTACCCAGAAGGGCTCCTCCAACAGGATTCTAGCAGCTGCAGACTGCCTACAACAAACTTCCACCATCTCTATTCATAGCTAGAGTCTTAGATTCAATACCATTTGCTTAGGAAAGCCTTTCTTGATGCTCTACATTAGATCATTCTCAAATCCCTTTGTTATATGTTGCTGTAGCACTGGGTACTATTACTTGAAAACAGTTTGTATAGCTTAAATTGATTCACCTATTACTATGGTTATTTTGTCCAAGTTCACCTATCCCACAAGGTTCTAAGTTCTCTGAGCATAGGAGCACTATCAGCATTTGCTCATCTTTGTGTGGCCAGAATAATTGGTAGTATTGTACTCTAGTAAGCACTCAATAAATACACATGAAATAAACTAACAAATGAATGAGTTGAGTTAAGCTATATTATATTGTGTCCCACAGAGTATATTGGAGAAATCCTTGGTGTTCATAGTGATTTTATTGTCAGCAATGTTACTAAATATTCCAATTTGAGATTTGTGAAAAGAAAGGAAAATTAGGATCTAGGCACCCTGGAGGAGATTTTTGAAATGGAATGGAGAGGACTAAATAAGCAATATTTAGAAAATACCTCCAGCTGCTGGTTGGAATGTGAACTTTGATCTTCTCTACTCTTTAACTTCAGGTAGCCAGAACAGCCAGAACAACTGAGTGATTACATTGTGCCTGGAGGCTCCAGATGCATATCAAGAAGATATCGCACTCTTTAATGGGCATTTCCATCTTGTTTACATGCTTTTTAAACAGTGGTTCTACTGGTCAGGCTTTCATCCATATAAGCTCCCACATTTCCTGCCTTCCTCAGAACACTGACTCAGAACTATCCGTACTCATCTCAGGAATCACAAATTTATAAGCCCACCAACAATGTCTTTTACTCTTGCAGTTTCTGAGTTTGGACTGATCAACGGGTTGGAGATTGATGATCCTGGACCACCTGATAGAAATGCTGTCTTTGGCTTGTGCAATGCTTTCTGAAAAGCTGAAAGATATGTAAAGATTCCAGAATGCACAGATTTTAGTTACAAATTGGAATTTCTGGAGCTTGGCATGGGGCGGTGGGAGGATCATGAATTCAAGACCAGCCTGTGCTACATACATAGAACATTCAAGGACAGCCAGTAATACATAGTTAGAAAATCAAACAAAATCTAAACTTCTGTCTTTTTCCCCCCCAATAATGAAATTCTGACAAACTAGGCCCACCCATCTTTATAGCAATAATCAGCTAGAGTTGGGAAGGGACTGCTCCATTTCCATGCGGCATTTGCTCTAATTCACTATATTCCCCACATAGCCTTCCTCACTTATTTCATTATCAGCTTGGCCCACAGAGGCTATAACTCTTATACTTACTGTTCTTGATCTGAGCTGCCTTTATTACAAATCACCAGACCCAGACAATTGGATAGTCTGATAACGTCCCTGAGTTGTTGCCCTGAACAACCACATCATCAACTTGTTTTCCTTAATTCTTTTTTTTCTTTTCTTTTTTTTTTGTTTTTTTTGAGACAGGGTTTCTCTGTGTAGCTTTGCACCTTTCCTGGAGCTCACTTGGTAGCCCAGGCTGGCCTCGAACTCACAGAGATCCGCCTGCCTCTGCCTCCCGAGTGCTGGGATTAAAGGCGTGCACCACCAATGCCCAGCTGTTTTCCTTAATTCTTAAGGAGTTATTTTAGAAATGCAGAATCCTTTCATCTAGCCTTTTCATTTTTGAGAGGAAAGAGCTGAGGGTCAGAACAGGTAATGACTTGTCCAGACTGACAAAGCTTGTTGTTTTTTATTTTGCTTTGTTTCTTCTTTAGGCGGATGCATTTAGCAATATCAAGAAATGTTTAGGGAATATATTCTCTTATAAACTTACCATTTAAAATGGTATGTTCTTTAACCTAGAATAATTAATTTAAATATGGTAATTAATCTTCCAATCTCAAGTTCATGCAGCAATGGTAATGTAGTAGTAGAAGTAAAAAAGAGTGTTAAATGCAAATCAATTGGGGATAATAGTTTCCTATTATAAAGGCTGCTTATTTGTTTTCATGCTTATTTATATGTTTATTTGTTTGTTTGTTGGTTTTGCTTGTTTGTTTTTGAGACTGGATTTTAATTCTGATGGTAAAACTTATTAGGGCAACCATTTGAAAATGCATAGGTCAATGGCATCGAGTGCGTTATAATGTTGTGCAACCATTACTTCTATCTAGTTTGTTCACTCTGCCCAAATCAGGTCCTGCATGGGTATTCTTTCTGAATTTCTGCCTGCCTCTAATTTTGTTTATCTTTGAGGATAGCCTGCTTGGAGATCAATTCAGAAATCTAAGACGGCTGCCAGTGTGACCAACCAATGACCTCTAATTTCTTTGTAACCCTGTATGTATACTTAATGATACTCTCCCTCTTCCACTGTCAAGATGCTTGACAATTGCCATAGAAGTCACCAAAAAGAACCATAAGAGGAACAAACAGCAAATTCCTGGTGAATCCTTGTTTAATCCCATACAAAATAGAAATCTTCCTTTCCTTTCTTAGCCACCCTCACCCTCACCCTCACTTCTTTTGCTCTATATCTGCAAGACTCTAGGATTCCTAGGAGTTCATTTGTGTATTTCTCTCTCACGTTTCCTATTCTTTGTCAGGTATTAAAGCTGCTCACTTGGCACTTGGCCTTTTGATGTTGCTCCCACATTTTTAAGAGTGAAAAGGGACCAGTTCAGGAATAAAAATTGGTAACAGTTTCAGAAAGTTTTTACCATCCATTATGAAAATCCAGAATCCATATCCCCATAGTTCCTAGAAAACATTAGTTTGTTTTCTGGCTTCATGGATTTGTGTATTTTGGACATTCATAATAAATGAGACTTAGAAATTTAAGGTTTGTGCTGTTCACTGCTGGACCAAAAACATGGGACACAGAAATTAGAGGAAGAAAAGTCTTTGATGTAAGAGGAGAATTTTCCACCCACCTTTATGGAGGTGTCACGTTAGAGTTGTTCAGGAATCTTATGGGACACCAAGGAGTTACAAGGAGATCTGGGGCAGGAAATTCCCAATCTGGTGGGACTTTTGCTGCAGAGTGTTGTTTGGCTCTTCTTTCTTCTTAGAAAGTTGGAGCTGGGGCCTTGCCTCCTGGGATAACATCTGCCTTTTCTTTCTAGCCAAGCACATTACTCTTACGCAAGCCAATTCATACAAGTTGAGGAGAGGCAGTATTCTGAGGCCTCTCTTTAGAGTTTGGTTTGGCATATGAAAGAGAAAGAATTGGGGAGGGGAAGCTTTTTCTATTACAGAATCATGCTGTCTGTGACCCTGTCTGTCTCTTCTTTCACTTCCTATAATATTTTCAGAGTTCATCATATTGCAGTAAACATCACAGTACTCCGTTCCATTTTGAAGCTGAATGACATTCCATTTTGTTTACCCATTCATCCATTGATAGACATTTTGCCTATATCTACTTTGTGGCTATTGTGAACGAAGCTGCTATGGATACTTGTAATGTGTTTTTATTTTTCTAATTCTATCTTTCAGACTTTGTACTTCAGGAGCCCATTGAAAATTTTGGGAAGGCTGCTTTTCTATTTATTACAAATGAAGTATATTATGAATAAAGTTGTCAGGGTACCATTACCTGTTGACTTCTTTTATGCATCTATGGATCTGACTTGAAATTGCAAATATATATCTATATATATATATACATATATGAAATAGTAAGTTCATTTTCAGTATGCATCTATTTCAAAACTATTTTAAATGAATTGTGAAGAAGAGGCCAGGCTAAGCATGTATGTTACTTTTCTTGTTGCTATGATAAACTACCTGAGAGAGTAATTAGAGGCAGGAAGGATTTATTTTGGTTTGTGGTTTCAGAGCACTCGGGGAATGGCCAATTGGCCACACACACTTGGAAAGAACCTAGTAGCAATAGGCATGTGTGGTGGAGAAGAGCTATTCACATTGTGGCAGGCAGGAAGCAGGACGAGGGAATTCTTGTACTCTAACAGGCTTTCTCCCTTTTTCCAATTTCATTCCTGTCAGCTCCCTCCAGCCTATGGGAAAGGGCCACCCACATTCAGAGTGAGTTCCCACCCTCTTAGTCTTCTCTAGGAAAACACTCACAAACACACCCAGTAGTGTGCTTTATACTAAACTCACAAGCACATGTTAATCTAATCATATTCACAAGGTTAAGTATATATCACACCAAGTAATGGAGCCATTATAAGTGATCAGATCTTATGGGAGAAAGTCTGATCTTAGTAGACAGTCTAACCAGAGAACAGTTTAGTTGAATTAAGGTATATCTGTTGAACATTTTGCTTTCATTCAACAAGTATGTATTGAGTGTCTGTAAGCCAGATAGGTGCATAAATGAAACTTAAAGCCTAGTGAGATCTATATACTAATTAAATAAATGTACACATGTATTTACAAATAGTCATTGAAAGAAATGTGTGAGGAGTCTGAGAACTCAATGACAGGGCTGCCTGTTTTCTTCGAGGGTCTATGGCCAGGTTTTGCCAAGGAACTGACATTTCACATGTGTAAGAATTAACTAGATAGACAAACTAATACTGAGTGTACATTAGTTAGTTACTGCTCTAAATGTTATGGCATGGAGCAGTAATAAAAAAATTGACCTTTGCCCACTTCTGTTCTCTTGATACCAGTTCCAGAAAACTCTGCACAACCTCTTTATTATAATCAACATCTTTATCATAGTGAATGATAAAGAAAGGGCTCCAGGCTGAAACTCATTCACCCTTTTGGGAATTTTCAGAGATCTCTCAGAGACAGGTTGAATGTGGGTGGAACAATTTTGTTAGGAAAAAATTTGAATTGTTTAATTATGATTCAGGTCTGTCTTAGTTACTTTTCTACTGTTGTGACAAAGCACCATGACCAAAGTGCTTATAGAAGAAAGAGTTTATTTGGGGCTTATAGTTTCAAAGGGTGAGTCTGTGACCATCATGGCTGGTAGTATGGCAGTAGGCAGACAGGCAGGCATGGTGCTGGAGCAGTAGCTGAGAGCTCACATTTCCATCCATAAGCACCAGGCAGAGATATAACTAAGTATGGCATAGGCTTTTAAAACCCCAAAGCCCACCCCCCCCCCCCAGTGACATCTTTACTCCAACAAGACCATACCTCCTAATCCTTCCCAAATAGTTCTACCAATTGGGAACTGAACATTCAAATATATGAGACTGTGGGAGCCATTCTCATTCAAACCACCAAAAGATCTAAAGTTTTGATAGTCTTGTTACAAGCAGATGATCTAAGCTGAAATAGTGAAATGACCTAATGGTGATTCCAGAAAATTTCTTTGGGCAATTTATTTTATAAGCAACCCAATTAGATCCTATACTATTAGATGCCAGACCCTTATTCAACTATCTGTTTTTCAAGATCAAGCCAAAGATGACTGTTTAAGTGTTTCAATATTGGACAATACAGTGTACATTCTAATAAGAAATAGTCTGGGCCTTCAAAAACATTCTGACTAATGAAGATAATTTGCCTTTGTAATGTAGCCTTATGTTGTATAGTGTCACCATGCTGCTGAATGGAATAATGAGAAATGACCAGAATAATGAAAAATGACAGGCTGTTTGGCCAACAGTGAACCTTGGCCAATTACAGTACCAGATAACACCAATCTATATCATTCAAAGGATATCTGGGACAAAATATACCATCTGAATGGAATGGCATTTGATTTTAAAAATATCAGTTCCAAAATGATTTTTATATCTTTAAATGTCCATGTGAATTTCAGATTTTTCTCCTCCTTCTTGGAGATCCATTTAAATAAATGCTATTATATGAGGCAGAGCACTAAATATTTCATTATTTTGAACATAAGAATGCATTTTTATTTCAGATTTCAGAAAGATGTCTTCTGTCATGTTCAGTCAAGTAGTGTCAGATCATTTGATTTAGAGGATAAAGAAATTTAAGTGACTATTTATTTGATTTAGAAAAGGTCTAACAAGAGAAATTTCTGACAGGCCTTCAAGTACATTTTAAATGTGATTAGCTTCATAGCAATCTATCTTATAACTTCTCGGGAACCCTTTATCTGAGAATGAGTAATCATTTCTTTCTCCAGTTGGAGAATGTGATCATAATTTGAGCAAAGACTTGCTGATTGAAGAATGAGGACCACCAAAGAAGTAAGACATTGCTAACAGAAGGGATTGGTAGGCCTCTGGCAGGAAATGGGGAGAAGGGAAAAGAAAGCTAAAATCAGAAAGAGAAAAAAATTAATGTGAAGTATGAGTTTGATTGGGAGCCAAATGCCATTGCCTTAGTGATACTGGTGAGTTTGTGTGCAGAGTTTTGAGCCCCAGATTCTGAGCTGATAGGAAAAGATATTTTTGGAAGCCTATGACTTGTTTAAATTGCTCTTTTGGGTAAACTGATTGTAGCAGAATCCGTTTGTCCTTAACCTGTTTGGATATGTTCTCTTTTCTTTTTTTGATGCAGTGCCTCAAAGAGGGCAGGCTATATAGCCAAATATGACCTTGAACTGCTGTGCCTACTGAGTTTGGGGATTACAGGCATGTGCCAGCATATCCAGTTTATGCAGTGCTAGGGATCAAATCGCCAGGGATTATGCGTGCCAAGGAAGCACACTACCAACTAAGCTGCACCCCCAGCTCTGTTTTGGAATGAAAGCAAAGACTTGGTGGAGGTTTGGATTGAATGTGGAATATCTATCCCCACAGGCCCATGTACTGAACACTTAGGACCAAGCTGGTGGTGCTATTCTGGTAAGTTGTGGAAACTTTAAACGGTGGGCCTAGATGGAAGAAATAGGCCACTGGTTAGCATATCTTTGGTGGCATATCTTGCTGTGAGTCTCACTGCTTCTCAGATGCCATGGAGTGAAGCTCTATTGTCATTTACTCTTATGGCCATTGATGTGTTCAAATGGACGAGTCAAAATGAAATTTTTGTTCCTCTAAGTTGTTTTTATCATGTATTTTCTTGCAGCACTGAAAATTCTAACATTCAGGGGAATCAGGAAAGGGCACACATCTGGAGAGAAAGTGAGTGAATAGTATAGAATGGGAGCAAACAAACAAACAAAACCACTGCATATGAATAAAAACTAGAGGAAACAACAGAGGTTATATGTGAAAGCATTTGGTATATTCTCCCACGTTTTCTATGATGTTGTTATAACATTTTCTGTTTAGGAGAAAATAACTCTAGCAGCTTAGGGTGTGTGTACACTGGGGTTAGGGAAGCCTAATCAAGTCCTGAAGCTGTAGTCAGGGGCTCTGGGATAGAACTCAGCTCTGTTACTAGCTGCTCATGAATTGGGAGCTAGTAATTTAGTCTTTCTCTCTCTTGGTTTTCTCATGTTGAGAACCAAAACCACTACCAATTTCTGTTCCCATGTTTAACAATATTAGGACCAGGCTTAGTTTCCTCATGTTTCAGAATATTGAAACAAGTGAAAATAACTTAAGGTATGTTGACTGGGAATGAAAATCAACCTAGTTAAGAATGAAGAAAGTGTATTTATTTGGAGCTAATTAGGATTGTAATGTAGGGAAACAAAGATTTAAACAGCCTTGAAGATGTGCCCAGAAAATGGCATCTGTATTTACAGATTCAAGACACAAAGGGGTATGGGAATTACATCACTTTTTAGTAAAATATTATGATTGGTAATGGAAAAGTTAAACTGCTTTGTAAAAACTGGATTGGCTACAGTCTTAGTCTCTGGGTGGTTCAGAGGAAGGGACCTGTTGAACCGAAGGTCAGCAGAAATCAACTGTGTTTCTGGAATATGATATGGTCTAGTCCAAAGGTCAGCTTGCATTGGGGTGGTGGTTAGGTGTTGGTGGGCATATCTGCAGCCCAGCTCAAAGGTTCATCTGCAGACATGTCTGGCCTGATTTAACAATGCCTCTCGACTACATAGTAAGGACTCTGAACCACTGCTACTTTATTTTGATTCTTTTTCTTGGCAACTACTTGCTCCAGGAAATGACAGTTCCTAGAAAGGAAGACAATTAACTTACTGAAATAATTTCCTTGGGAGAATAGAAGATTACTCATAAAGTCTCATTCAAGACTCTCTTTTCGCTGTGCCCCATTAACCCAGAGTTATTATATCATAAACTCAACCCAATCCCAGTTTCCCCCTGCAAAGTTCACTTGGCCATCTACCTGAGGCTCTGAAACTGTCTAAAGATTCTCTTCAACTTGCCTTTACTGAGATGTTATTAACATTGTCAGTATGTCAATAATCATTCTCTTTCTGACTGCAATGGATCTGATGAACTGCTTTGCTTGCTAACAAGGTTTTCCAAGAGGTTGTTTTGTTTTATAAGGTTTTCTCTTTCACTTTCTAGGATTCATGAAGATGACATTTCCTTCTTCCTGGCTCTCTATCATCCACAAAGTAAGCTTTTTTTTTTTTTTTTGGTTTTTCGAGACAGGGTTTCTCTGTGTAGCTTTGCACCTTTCCTGGATCTTGCTCTGTAGACCAGGCTGGCCTCGAACTCACAAAGATCCGCCTGCCTCTGCCTCCCGAGTGCTGGGATTAAAAGCGTGCGCCACCACCGCCTGGTGTAAGCTTCTTTTATACTCATTTCCCCACATGATTTAGGTTTGTCTTCTTTTATCCTCTTTGAATTAAAAGTGCAATATAATCTGCCATTTGGATGGAATAGCCACAGGCAAGTTCTAGTTGCAATTAAGAAGTGAGTAGGCCAGAACATGGTGGCACAAACTTGTCATCTCTGAATTCAGGAGGCAGAAGGATGGTGAATTTGAGGCCAGTCTGGGCTACAAAAAAGAGAATCAGTCTCAAAAACCAATAACCGTCACCACAAGTAATCACATAGTACTCATAAGCTACAACTAAGCAACCACCAGCAATAAAAACTCCAACAAGCACTCTCTGATGATCAAACAGAAGCTAAAAGATAGATCTGGTGGTTGTGTAGCATCTAATTTTATATAACTATATACTTACATAAGGGGAAGAGAGCAAATTTTACATTACACATATTTTACCACAACATATAAAAAACCTGAAGATAATTCCCTTCTCACAGTCTTTGTGTAGGTACTATAGTAGTCTAAGAAAGGACTGTTGGGATCCTGCTTAAAAGACATACATAAAACATGCCAGGTCTACTGCTTCTTTAAGGAAGTGATCAGGATAGTTAATATTCTTTTCCCTCTTAGTCTCCATTTTCTTCTCTTGTCCAGCGAAGACTAAGAGAGGCAACTCTTTCCTTGTATTTAAAGAAGATAAATTTCAAACTGATAACTAACATAGGAACACAGCAGGTAAATACTAAGAGCTTGGTTTAAGAAAGTGTTGATTTAATATTCTTCTCTGTTCTGACCCAATTTTTGTTCTGGTGGGTTCACAGTGTGATAATAGGTAGGGAAATGTATGGTTACACCTATATTAACTTTAGAGAGACTCTGGATGGAGTTCACAGAAAAGTAAATGAGGCCAGAAATGGAAGTACTAATCAGAATATTTGAATATCCATTTTTGTTTGGCACTGGATGCATGATGAATATACAGCTTTTTTTGTTCTAAGACTCATCAGTGTTTGCTATTTATTTGTGAGGCCCTGTGAAAATGAAAAGACAGAAATATCTTTTTCAGAAAGGAAGGGGGGATTACCATTAAAGATATAAACATACAAAGACTTTTCCTTTCTCTCATAATTTCTCTCTTAACTTTCATTTTTAAGTCTGCTATTATAGGTGGCTCTAAGTAAAGAAAACTTAAAAATTAATGCACAGCAAAAGAAACTTTCACCCTTTGATGGTTCACTAATTTGAATCTGGAAAGAACTGTGATACTTAATCTTAATTGTTAACTTGATTCAGTTGAGAGATAGCCAGGAGATTGGGAAGCACATGTCTGGGGAGTGTCTGTGAAAGAATTTCTAGAGAAGATTGATATGTGGGCCAGCAACTCGCTGATTGTGAATGGCATCATCCAACAGGCTGGGAGACCTGATGGAATAAAAGTGGGGAAATGGCACCAGTCAGTGTGTGCAAGTTCCACTTTTCTAGAGCAAGGATGTCTGTGGATTGCCTGTGGATATCAGACTCCATCTTTTTCAGCCTTTCCCTGTGGACTGAATGTCTTCAGCCTCAGATGGGGGACTTCGTCTTTGATCCTTTTTGTTATGAAGCTTCCAGCTCCTTCGACTGAGCAGCTGCCAGGTGGTTTGCCTCTTCAATTTGCCATCGGCCACTGTTGAACTACTCAACCTCCACTTATGCAAATGAACCCAAGAAATCTGTCTGTCTGTCCGTCTATCCGTCTATCTCAGTCCATCCATCCATCCATCCATCATCATCCATCCATCCATCTATCCATCCACCCATCCATTTATCTATCTATCTATCTATCTATCTATCTATCTATCTATCTATCTATCTATCTGTCTGTCTGTCTGTCTGTCTGTCTGTCTATCAGTCTATCTATATATCTATCATCCATCTAATCTCTATCTTCTATGTTCCTTTTGCTTTGTTCATTTGGAGAATGCTGACTAAAACGGGAGCATTCTCTGAAGTTCCCTTATCTAACTCAGAGAAGGCTCTTTAGGAAGAATTGGATAACTGTGAATGCCCCTTCACACAATCTCATTAAATGTAAGACTAACTCACAGGAAAAGAAAGTGGTAACCTGCATAACAAGGTAGTCTTTGCTTTCCATATATTAACCTTCCTCCATCTTAATCTATTTACCTCAAAATCCCAATACTCTTATTGCTTTCCATAGTTTATGGTAATATATAATAGTTTATAACTAGGGAAATATAGAATAGTTTATAACTACATGAACTTGAACCACCAGGTAACTTTTCTCAGATTATTACATTTGTGTGCGTGCATGAAGAACACATTTCTATATCTTTTCTCATTTTCCCCAAACTTTCAGAGGGTGAAAGGAAACTTCTCTGTGCCCCTATGTTGCTATGTAAGTGTATTCTGGACCACAGAGCTCCATTCATTGGGACAAGCTGGAGAAAAGATGATGACTTGTCTCGGTTGATAGCTCCATACCATTTGGCCACATGCACCTGCTTCTCCCAGGAAGCCAGTTATCCAGGGAGAACATGGAGGGATGGATTAAAGGGTGTAGTTCTCCTTACTTTAAAGGAATAATACCCTCTTAGTGAACACGTAAGGTAACTATTTATTTCTTGTAATTTTGGAGATATGAAAATGAGGCCAAGACAGATGATAAATTAACAACTCTTTTTGTGTGTTTGTTTTTTTTATTTTCAAGACAGGGTTTCTCTGTGCAGCTTTGGCTGTCCCGAAACTCACTCTGTAGATCAGGCTAGCCTCGAACTCACAGAGATCTGCCTGCCAATGCCTCCC
Source organism: Peromyscus melanophrys (assembly GCA_902168415.1). Lineage (NCBI taxonomy): Eukaryota > Metazoa > Chordata > Mammalia > Rodentia > Cricetidae > Peromyscus > Peromyscus melanophrys. The sequence continues at coordinate 30,790 of CABHPR010118915.1, forward strand.
GAGTACTGGGATTAAAGATGTGTGCCACCGGCCTAAGTTAACACTGGCTGGCCTAAGTTAACAGCTCTTTCAGGAGTGCCACACAGGGAAGCTTACATTAGCATTAGTAGCTCCACACACAGTGGTGCCATCAAAATCAGAACCTAGCTCTCTCTGCCTCTGAGCTATTTCTTGGGTAATGCCAGTCCTTGTAAAAGATAAAGTAACTCTTGAGCACTGGCCATATGTAAGGCACTTCATGTAACAACTATGTGAGGGAACTATTATTGATACAAGTTATGGATTTCTGATGAGTAGGCTGAGGCTTTGTTAAGGCTAACTTAGCACCTTGCTTGAAGTCACAGGTCAAGTAATGACAATAAAAAGCACCCAGGTTATTTCTGAACCAAAATTAATCATATCTTCTTCCAAGGTTTCCAGAAGACCAGAGAAAATACAATTTGCCCATCTTCCCCTTCATTGGTCACTCTGGAACACCAGGCTGCTTCCATCATTAAACTTTGTTGGTTCTCTTGAGTATGTACCCAAAGGAATCAGATTCAGTGTACAATAATGATACTTATGTACCTATGTTCATTGAAGTACTAGTCACAATAGTGAAGTCATAGAATCAGACTAGGTGCCAGTCAATAGGTGAATGGAGAAAGAAAATCTGGCCTATATCTGCAATAGAATATTATCCGTACAGAGGAACTGTGCCGGGGAGATAGCTCAGTCAGTAAAGTGCTTGCCTTGCAAGCATGAGGACCTGAGTTCAACACCCAGGACTCTTATAAAAAAGCTGAGTAGTATATACTTTTAATCCCAGCTCCGGAGAGGCAGAAAACAGTGGATCCCTGGTCCTTGGTAGTCAGCCATCCTAGCCTAATCAGAGAACTTTAGGCCTAGGAGATATCCTGTCTCAAAAATAGAGTTGGGTGGCTCCTGAGGAACACCAGTTGAGAGGCCTCTGACCTTCACACACATGGGCACACATATACATGCACACCCTTACCTGTATACCTCCACATATACACACATTTTAAAATCAAAAAGAACACATTTGGGTAGTTTGTAAGGGAATGGATGGACCATCATGTTAAGGAAATAAACTAGACTCAGAAACACAACTATCATGCTTTGTGTTATATGTGGAATCTACATTTACATACTTATCCACAAATATGTGTGTATGTGACATGAAAGTAGAAGGGAGACTATTTTTAGGCCGAGGGAGGGAACCGGTATCCTAGAGGTGGGAAAACAGGATGGATAATGAATGATGAATCTGAGTATAATGATTTACATGCATGAAAATGTCATGATGAAACCCATTGCAATGTAAAACAATATACAGGAATAATTTAAAAAAACATGTTTTTGATTAAAAAAAAATCCTTGTTGGTTAATGACCAATAGAGTCTTAAGGACTATTTTCTGCCTGTTTGAGAATAGGGGCTTGATGTGGAGGAGAGAATAGTGATTTTTCCAATTGCTTCTTTGATTGGGTTTTTTAACCTTCAAATCCCCTCTCTTGGTCCTGTTAACTTTTACCTGCTTTGGTATTACTCACTTTGGATGCTAAGACTGGTGGTCCATGAGGGGTTGAGATGGTCAACAAGGAAGAAAATAGAGGGCCATATCTGTAACACCTTTATTTTTGTTCTCGAGCCAAACATGTTCAGTGATCCATCACCACAAAACTTTGCTGAGTTAATTCCCTGAAAATAGCTTGAACTTACATGGGATTTTAGTTTTAGCTGCTGCCATTTAACCCAGATCTGTTAGAACTTTGATACATAAAGACGAAGGCCATCAGAAATCAAAAACCAGTTAAAATACTTTCTTTGGAATAAATTGTAAAATGAAAAAAACCATAGCTGTCAACTTCTGGTTTTCAAGTATAATAATTCCTATTGAATGTACAAAAGTCTATAAACTTCCAGTGGAAGGTCTACTTTTATTTGTCCATGCCTGGAGGAATGAATGGGGTGAAGATGTAGAAAGAAAGACAAGGCAATTGTACTGGAAGTGCCCATGAGATCGGGGAGGAGACATAAAGATTTGTTAGGGCAGTTTGAGTTCATTGATAGGTAGCTCTCAATTGACTAGACTAGAAAATGTGTCCTGAATATCATCCACACCTCACCCCCAAAGCAGCAGAGAAGGGAGTCTGACTGGAAAGTCAATGAAAAGGGAAAATCCACAGGAAGGTGCTGCTCAGCCTTTGAGGAAGGAGGGTAAGTGGCTAGCCTGTGCAAGCAAGCCCTGTGGCAGGTTCTTTGTCTTTATGCCTCTTTGGGTGGCCATGCTAGCTGTCTGAATTACTGGGCCCAGCAATGGCTTGCTGGCTTTCAAATGCGAGCACCTATGAGATTGCTTGCGGGCACCTTTCACTACTGCTGTCGTCTAGCCTGTACCAGGAGCGGCAATCTGAGAGTTGAATCTCTCATGCTTTTTCACTTCCTGGCATCTCTATACAATGACTGCGCTGAGGTGCTGGAAGATGACTCTAGTTTACCAACCTCTTGGCAAGGAAAATTTCAAGGCGTTTTGCCATGTCTTTGCATGGTTCCAGGGACAGAACTGACTGGAGGTAACCACAGGCAGACACACAGAAACAGCTGGGGTTGAGTGGACTGGGTTCTCTGATGGAGAAGCTGTGACCCCCAGAAACTCGGTGTGTTTGTTATATACAGTTGAACAGAGAGGCAGGCTTATTGCATATAGCTGAAAAAGGAGGAGGGGTTATTACACTTGTATAAACAAGGAGGTAGAGGTTATGGTATACTGCTGGATCTAGGAGGCTGGTTTAGCTAACCTCAGCAGGTGCTGCCTTTATAGGGGAACAGTCTTTAGGCTGTAAATGTCTCAAGGAGAGAAAGCGTTGATGCACATTCACACTATGAACGTCCACACACAGACCGGAAACCAAGGCTTTTCACTTCCCTCTGCTCTTCACCTGGGGGTGGGGGTGGAGGGAAGGCTTTTGTCATTACCACATCCTTTCCTCTGTGGTTTGGGGTCCTGGAATTCTGCTTAGGGGCAGTGAGGGAATGAAGAAACGACAGAAAGTGAAGCTGGGATCAGATGGGGTTTTCTAACTACTACCATTACCACCAGCACAGTGCTTGGAACCTCAGTACGTTTATTAAGTACAGCCCCGGGTGGGGGTGGGTTTGCTAGTTTTGGTAGGAGGTATCTGTAGACAAGCAGTTTCAAGCTGTAAACATCCAGGAGGAGGAAGCCACAATCGATAGTCTGCACACATTGGTCAATCATCCATAAACATGTATACCTGGACTCCTAAGAAAATTTTTACGATTTTCTTGAGCCTGCCCCTTCTGGGTAATGGCTATGCTAATTTCCCGTGGGCCAACTGGTCTTGGAGATCTCAAAAGGTTATGCCCATGTCAAAATACACATTCATCCAGGATTTCACTTGCTTAGGGCTTCATCTGCTCCCTGCAGTGTATGCCATAGTACCTCACAGAGTCCCCTAGCAAGACTGAGCTCCATTTATTGCCTGCCTTTTCTTCTCCATCTTGCTTCTCTCTTCCCACATTGATGCTCCTTGGGGGTCACTTCTAAAGTAAACCACTAGAATTGAAACTTCAGCCTCAGAGCTAACTTCTGGGGACCCTAGCCAGAGACAGACCCACTATAGCCAAAGCAGTTTTCCACTCAAGTGACAAGAAAGTCATGTACCCTACTTGACTCCTAGAGCCAGTACAGGCATGCATTTTTATCTTTCAGTAGTTCAGAGAAAGCCAACCGAATGAATGACAGAGCCAGTGGCTTTCTTGATGTGTCAAGTGCGACTGAGTCTCAGCTTAGCCTTTCATAAACCAGCTAGTTGCACCAGGCCAACTGAAGAGAACTGTCTGGAGCCACCACAGTTCTGTGAGTTCTCGGGTGATGTGGTGAGAGAGGTGAAGATTATGGATGACACATCTTAGCCTCTCCTAGAACAAGTTTACGTTCCCAGGAAAGAAGGAGCCAGGTACTCAAATGCTTCCCATCCATGGCAGAAGGGAAAATGAGCAACAGGACTTCCCCAGTTGGAGTGTTGGCCACCAAGGATTTTGATGAGCAGCTGAGCTGCTTACTCCAGGCAATAGAGAATGAATAACAACAGGAACAAAAATTGCTTTCACCAAATGGTATTTTGATGGAAAAAGCAACTTATCAATCATAGAAAATAATGAAGCCACTAAGGTTTATATTCAGAAAACCAACATAAAATTGTTGGCAATGATCCAGTGGGTAAAATGTTAGACTCAAAATGAGCTACTTTATTTTAGGTGAGTAGATCAAAAAAAGCTGCATTATTTTTAATTATTGTGATTATTCATAACAATACTGCAAATGTGTATAGTACCTTCCTTCTGAGGAGCTTGAGGCATTTCATATATATTATCTCATTTCTCTTTTATAACGTCCTGGGGGAATATGTATTATTAACTTCCTATTGCCATGGGGCTGCATTTTTGCAAGTTCATTTTGCTGGGGATGAACGAAGCTGCAGCATTCAGTAGATGCAGCTTGCCAGTCACCTACAACTTAACCCCAAATGTGAGTTAATTACAATAGCCCCATCATCTGACTCTCCTTTGGGAAACCATTTTTGCCTCTTTCTGCCTCAGTTTATAGGATAATCAATTAAGCTGATATGAAATCAACCCATAACTGTAAAGAGGAAAAAAAGTAGGAAAATCTCATGTATGATTAATTACTACATATAGAGTTTACTAGATACAGCCAATTATTGATACTGTATTTTCAGTTTTTAAAAAAAAGTTTATGTGGTGAACTTTCTTTGCTACTCAATTTGAAATGGGGAAATCTCCACTAAGAGGAACTGCCTGGTTTTGGTAGGCGCTTAAAGGTAAGTCTTTGTCCAGATAGGAAACACTCTGCCCAATCATTATTGATTAATATGGTATAAATCCAATTTCTGCTGCACCTACGAGGAAACTTTAGATGTGGATTTTTTCATTAACTAGAAACACCACAAAGTTAGCTTATGATGTCTCTATAAATTACTTTTTAATAAGGTTTTCTGGAAATACTTTAAAAAATTCCCTTTTCCAAGTCTTCTCTGAGGACCAGCAGCACTCAGGCCGCCACTGTCATTTCTGCATCTGAGGCTATGGGTGCCCCAGTGGAGCTGCCTGAAGAGGGGAAGCTCACCTGACTTTCCAGTAGTCTGTGGCCTTTTAAGTGTCAATTTATAGCGAGGCCTTCAAGGTTTTAGTAAACAAACGGACCATGAAGCATACAAAAAGAGCCTCCCACTCAAACACGCCACAAAATCTGGGTCAAGAGGAGGCTTTTAACCCTTAAATGTTGCCAAGCTGTACAGTAGAATTCAGGGCCACCATTTCAAGAGTTTAGTTGTATTTCTGCTCTGTAGAAAGTTCTATGGGGTTTACAGGTCTCCTTTATACTAGAAAGGCATGCCAAGACAGTGGGAATGACCACCCTGGGAAATACAGCAGAGGAAGCTCCGCTTTCCTGAAGTAGGAACGCTCACAATTGCTGTTTCTTCAAACCGGGCTTGGTCCTTTTGCTGATGCTAGCTCAACCAATTTTTCTCTTATCTGATTAATAGACATGTCCTTCGTCCAGCCTCACTCCAGGGCTCATCCTGTGCTTGAACAGCCAGTCCTCCAATGGTCATCCTGAACCTCTTGCTAAGCTTTAAAGAGATAACTTTGTAAGCATTTATTTTCTTTTTCAGCTGCCTTACAGCCTTCTATAATGACGATGAAGTGAATCTGGCTTGTTTTAGTTCTTTTGATTCAACAGAGCTGTCTCCTGTTTATAAATCCATTTCTGTAATCGAATCCATCTGGCCATTCCTTGTAGCCTCTGAACTTCTAACAGCTACTAAAACTGTAAATAAAGGGCCCCTGGATACTCCAACAACCCTCCTCTGCTGTCAGGAAACATGTGCTTTATACAAACTAGGAAAATGGAGCATAAGGAAAAATGGGTGAGAAGAAAAATAAGGATAGATAGATCAGTGTTAGCGACACAGTAGGCATACTTAGAGTGACTTCATCAAAATTAAAAATAATCTGCCACATGGGTTAGACTGTCCTTTAAACACCTGGAGCCAGGATTAAGGCCTGTGATATGTTGAGAATAGTGGGAAACGGGTCAGAAAGGATAGTGACAATTTGTAGGCTGATATGTTTTGGCAATTAGCTTTCACATGCAGTAAACATGCTTTATCATGTTATTTATTTAATTTCCACTGTATCCCTGACAATCTCAAGAGCTGCCTGGTGCACATTATGTGCACATTGTGTACTCACATTAATGAAATCATAGGTAAGATATAGACAAAGGTACTGTATACCTGAAAGAGACACAATACCTTTAATGGAATGGATAATAAACAAGGGCAACTACATTTATGCCATTTTATTGGTTATAAATAATCTTTTTTCTTTTCTTTTTTCTTTTTCTTTATTCTTCTCTCATACAATATATCCTGACCGCACCTTCCCCTTCCTCCCCTCCTCCAAGCCTCCATCTCCCCTCTCCCTGAGATCCACTGCTCTTCAATTTCCCTTCAGAAAAGAGCAGGCCTCCAAGGGATATCAACTAAACATGGCATAACAAGATGGAGCAAAACTAGGGACTAATCCTCATATCAGGGCTAGAGGAGGCAACCCAGTAGGAGGAAAAGGATCTCAAGAGCAGGCAAAAGAGTTAGAGACACCCATTCTCACACTATTAGGAATCCCACAGAAACCCCAAGCTAAACAGCCATAACATGTATGCAGAGGTCCTAGAGCAGACCCATGCAGGCTTTGTGGTTGCCATTTCAGTCTCTGGGAGCCCCTATGAGCCCTGATGAGTTGATTCTGTGGGCTGTGTTCTCCTGGTGTCCTAGACCTCTCTGGCTCCTACAATCTTTCTTCCCCCCTTCTGCGGGGTTCCCAGAGCCCTGCATAGTGTTTGGCTGCGGATCTCTGCATCTGCTCCCATCAGTTGCTAGAGGAAGCCTCTCTGATGACAACTGGGCTAGGCACCAATCTATGAGTATAGCAGAAAATCATTAGGAATCATATTTCATTTTTTGGGGGAGGGGTCAGTCATGTTTGGTTCTACCCTAGGTCTCTGAGGCATCCAGCTTCCCATTCTTGGCCATCTAGACAGTGTCAGACATGGGCTCCCTCTTGTGGTATGGGCCCCAAGTTAGACCAGTCATTGGTTGGCCACTTCCACAAGCTCTGAACCATCATTGCCCAAGCACATCTTGTAGGCAGGGCAGGTTATGTGTCATAGGTTTCGTGGCTGAGTTGGTGTCTCTGTCCCACTATTGGGAGCTTAGCCTAGTTATAGAAGATGGTTGGTTCAGGCTCCATATCTTCCATTACTAGGAGCCCTTGCTAGGGTCACCGTCATAGGTTCCAGGAAGTTTCTGCTATAATAGGTTTCCACATGCCCACCTATTCTAATCGTCTCTCCCTGTACTCTGATCCCTCCTGTTCTCATACCCACCCATCCCCAGTCTACCCACAAAATCTATTTCCCCTTCCCAGTCTCTCTGTGCTGCCTGCATATCAAGATGTAGAACTCTCAGCTCCTTCTCCAGCACCATGTCTGCCTGCATGTCTCCATGATGACAATGGACTAAACCTCTGAAACTGTAAGCCACCCCAATTAAATGTATTCCTTTATTAGAGTTGTTGTGAAGCTAGATGGTGGTGGCACACACCTTTAATCCTAGCACTCAGGAGGCAGAGGCAGGAGTATATCTGTGAGTTCAAGGCCAGCCTGGCCTACAATGTGAGTTCCAGGACAGCCAGGGCTGTTACACAGAGAAACCATGTCTTAAAAAACCAAGAAAAAAAAAAGAGTTGCTGTGGTCATGGTGTCTCTTCACAGCAACAGAAATCCTAAGAAAATTAGTCTATTTTCTATTGCCCATACTTAATACCACAGACTAAGTAGGTAAGTAGGTTATTAAGACAGGAGATTCATTTGGATTCATTATTCTGGAGGTCCAAAGTCAAGGGCTCACATCTTGTGATAAGCTATTTTCTGGCAGAGAACCTCATATGGCAAAAGACACCCTGATCTCTTATTACAAAGTCACCAGTATTCATTCACTCATGGGGCTACATTATGCAACTCTAACAAATCACCTTGCAGGAAAGGCAGAGCTGAATAGTTGGGAACAATTGTGTCCAAAATCCACCAGTTTAAAACATCATATTTTAAGTTTCCACCTTCTGAATACCTCACAATAGGAAATTAAACTCTGTGAGATTCAGAGGGGACAAGTCGTATTCCAATTACACACAGCAGAGGTGAGGTGGGGGCCTGCTATAGAGGGCCTTTATTCATTCATTCATTCATTCATTCATTCATTCATTCATTCATTCATTTTTCATTCACTCATTTATTCAGCAGATACTTACTGAGCTTCTGCAATGTGGCAGACAATGTGTTAGAGATTCTGGTTGTTAGAGTGAGCAAGATCAACTGGTCTGGTTCTGAATGAAGTTACATTCTTCTGGGAAAGGACAAAGGTTTTTATTCAGTAGAATAGGCACAGAGAGCTGCAGAAGCATTTTAAGCAATGAAGTGACATGGCCATGTTTATATTTTATGTTATCTAGTCACCTTAGGTAGATAGAAATGTTACTCTAACTTTTTGACAATTCTGCTGAGGTAATTATAGATGATTGGCTAATCTGAAAACAAGACAATGTAAGAAAGAAATTATTAATCTTCAAACATTGAAATATGAAAGGGTTTGTTGTTTGACCTCAAGAATTAATCAGGAAGAGAACACTCTTTCTTTTTCAATTAAAAAAATGATCAAAATGTCTTGAATGTTCCAATTATTCTCTTATCCAAGGCAAAGAAGGTTTAAAAGTTTAACAGGTGACCTTTTAAAGTTTCTTATAAATTTATTGTGTAAGATTTATTAAGTGAAAATAACTCCAAATAAACTTTGTACTTAATACTGGAATAAGGACCTGACCAAAGTTCTTCAAGCTCTGTCATGGCCTTTTCTTTCTGTTTTTATAGGGAAACTGCAGAACGCTTGGCCTAGAATAGCGGGCACTGGGAAGTTCTTTTCATCTCTTCCCTCTGCCTCCTCTTCCCCCCTCTTCCTTTTATTTGCCCTGGGGATTAGATTCCTTTCATCACTGTGAATGTTTTCCATGCATGTGGATATAAGGGACACCTGTTAAAGAGCTTCATGTTTATTCAGGATGGTTACCTGTGTCATTGTTCTCAATGACTTAATCTTGCCTTCCCTATAGGAGAGTTATATATCCTCACCTATTGCCAGGTAAACTTGCCATAGATCCCTGAGAAGAACTATATTTCTTCATTCCATTGTTGTTGTTGACTTTCTGTTTTGTGCTCGTATGCTGTCTAGTTTTATGTCTACTTGGTACAAGCTAGAGTCCTTTTAGAAGATGAAACCTCAGTTGAGAAAATGCCCAGATCAGATTGGCCTGTGAGGCATTTTCTTGATTGATGATTGAAGTGGGAGGGTCCAGCTCACTGTGGGTGGTTCTACCCTGGCCTGGTGGTCCTGTGCGTGTAAGCTGAGCAAGCTATGAGGAGCAAACCAGGACACAGCACTCCTCCGTGGTCACTGCATCAGTTCCTTTATCAAGGTCCCTGCCTGTTTGAGTTAATGCCCTAACTTTCCTGGATGATGGACTATATGTTGTAATATGAAATGAACCCTTTCCTCCCCATGTTTCTTATGGTCACGATGTTTCCTCACAGCAGTAGAAACCCTGACTAAGGGCATCTGACCAATAAAGTATGAGCAGAAACTTTCAGTGCATTTGCCTGTTTCTTATGTTTCGGTATTCTGCCCTAGGGAAGGGCTGTTCTTTGTTTTGGCCTTTGGCATGAAAATAGACAGGTGGAGCCAACCCATGACAGACAAAGTTCTAAGTGAAAAATAGCCCTTGTCATTGTAAACTATTGAGATTTTGTGGTTGTTATTGCGATGCAGTGTAACAAAAGCTGCTTGATACACATAATCAGTAGATGTTAAATTCAATTACAAGGAAAGATAGTTACAAGAAAGAATAGTTTTGTAGTTTCCTGAGGCTTCCACTAATCAGTGCTTATTACAATGAAAATCCAGTTTCTTATGGTATTCATTTGTCTAATCCTAAGGTATGGTCATTATTGGCATTAAAAAAGCCTATCCTAAAAGACTTACCCATGATAAGTAGCACCATGCTTTAACACATAATTAAATGCTAAATGCTGTTGGAATATGAGCCACTGGTTCACAACACAAATCTGAGTTTCCATTATGTTTAGGAGTGAAAGCAAATTGCAGAATAGGTTCCTCAAACAGCCCAAGACCATGACATTTACTTGATTTAATTATTTGAACATGGAATGTTCCCCATAGACTTATGTACTGAATGCTTAGTCCCCAGCTGGTGGTGCTACTTTTGGAAGGTTCTGGAAACTTTGAGAGGTGGGAACTCTTTGTAAGAAGTAGGTCACTGGTGATTGTGTTAGTTCACTTTCTGTAGCTATAATGAAACACTATCCAATGGTTTCTGTCTGCTGTAAAGAAAAATTTTTTTGATAAAATTTGTGAACTACACTTATCTATGCATATAAGGATAAGGATTTAGAATGTAGTTAGGGATTATGCTGGTTTAGTAAAGTGGAAGTTGTAGGTTCTACAAGATGAATGACTTCCCTAGTCCTGGGTAGTTGGTCAGGTTTCCAGTACCAGGCATAGTTTTCCTTTTGTTGAGCAGGATTTAAGTCCAACTAGAAAGCTGTTAACTCAATTGATACATTTATAACACAATTACTGCTCCTAAGGCTCAGGAATTATTGTGGAAGAGCAGGTGGAAAGACTGTAAGAGCCAGAGGAGAAGGAAGATTGCTGTAAGATCATGTTCCTTAGAAATGTCAGAGAAGTTACACCCATGAAGTCTCATCAACATGACTGTCTAAACAAAACCTGAACAAGTCTAACACAAGTAAACATGCTAATGTGGAAGGGGAAAGCCCACGAGACCTCAACCCTAGACAAAGAACTATAGGCAAAGACGGAATGCCAGAGAAATAATCTTTCCCCAGGGAGGAGCATACCAATTGGTTATCCAACTCCAAATAGTCAGCCCTGAAAACATATCCATACATGTAACATTATGTGGACGGAAGAGGTTGTATTTATATATTTAGGAATACACAGACACACATACACACACTAATGTGATTTAATTGCTATCAATCCATGGAATCAGCTTAATGATCAAAGGAATTTATTTGGGGCTTAACTCACAAGACAGAAATAAGAGATTGTAGCAGGATCCTGGAAGGGTGAAGCAAGGTCCAAGCTGTTCTCTGGCGAGCTCTGCCTTGGTCCGTCTCAGCATTCAAAATCCATGAGGTAGAGAGAGCACATACATGCATCCCAGGTCTTAAGGGTCCCTGGTGGCCATGTCCAAGGGGCAGGTATCTAGCAGTTACCTGCTGCCTCACTAGGGGTGGTGCTTCAGGGCATGGCACAAACAACCACCCACTACATCTCTCCCTTTTGTCTAAGGAAGAAAATTCTAACCTAACACAAAAGTATATACAATAGGAATAATTATCAAGGAGAAATAAAGGGTAATGACATAAACAAATGGAACTACAACCAATGAGAGCAACATCAAATAAGAGACACATACTAAAATCCAGAGAAGTCTAGAGCATAGGTAAATGGCATGTTACAGGGATCATTTCAAAAGGTGTTCTATCCTGAAGAACCTGAATCTAATACCTAATATATTCTAGCTAAGATATGAGGAGATAACTGTTAGTCTTCCATCCCATCAAAGACCTGAGAAGGAATATAATAATACCTAAGAAAACAGAAGAGAGACACAAACAATCTTGCAAGAATAGACAGAGACAGCTGGCAGCCTGGACAGTCACCTAAAGTTTCTCAACACCATTGGGGCATCCAAATTGGCTACAGGCCTAGAATATCTGACAGATCATTTTCAGAAGCAGGAATTTTGAAAGACCATTTTACCCTGTCTTGGCAGAGTTCAGTAGTCACTTTTCCTTGTGTCCCACTCATCCAGAAAGGACAGCATTCATACTGTCAGCAGTTGAGGCAAGGGTAGTTCTTTGCCCACTAGGCCATTTTGTGCCAAGAAGAAGACAAACTTCCAAACAGAAATGTCTTAGAAGCCCAACATTCTCTCGAGATCAAGTTGATGCTCCAGGAACAATCATGTCTCACATCAACAGAATCCTAAGTTATTTAAATGCCATATTCTCTAGGTCTATGAAGAGTTTGAAGATTACCTGTCCATCTGACCTATATATCTGTAAATCTGGACAACCTAACTAACAACTATAGAGATGACAAACATGGGTGACTATAAATCGGTAAGTCTTATCTACCTAAATAACCTAAGGACTAAGGCTTCGTATAAACAAGGTAAACAGTCTGTAAGCAAATGTACAGTAAAAGGACAATGACCTCAAAATTGTGACAATACACAAAATATCTTAAACAGAGATAGAAATGTATAGCACAATATGCAACATGACAACAATTCTAAAGATGTATCAATATATAAAATACCCTAAACAGAGATAGAACATATATACAGTATGACAAATATAAATTTACATTTGCATCAATATACAAAATGTTTCAAATAAGAGTAGAAATATATGTACATTATAAAAAATATAGTTCTGTATTTGTATCAATATACAAATTATCTTAAACAGGAATATAAAAATAGTTTACATTAGTATCAATATACAAGAATCCATAACAATGCAAATTATCTAAGGCTGATATTTTATTAAATTAGTTTACTATTATATATAATAATCTACCTTAATATCCTATACCTATCCATTCCCCTTTTTCTTTTCTTAAGGAGAATACTGAGTCTAGTATTTTCCTCCATCCCTCAACCATCATCCATAACCCTGAGAAACATGAAACTTTTGGGAGAAAGTGTATCATTTTCTTAGAATTGCTTCCTGCTATTTAGGGGGCGATGGTATCTCTATGGGGTCATGTAAGAAAGCTCAGATAGTTAGGTCTCAATTGGACTAACTGTAGATTCTGTAGCCAGTCTCAGAGTAATGGGTAAGATTGCCTGAGATTCTGGATAGAAGTGTGGTATGATGGATCATCTCATCTTGGAACTGTCCTGGAGAGTTTTCAGTCCAAGGTTGATCATTGAGAAATGTTCATGAATACCATGGCATCATTCTGGATTGGGTAGAGTCATTGTTGTGGGGCCCCATCTTCCTTCTGGAGACTTCAGAGATTGATATTGGAAAGACTTATTTTTTACTGTGTAAAACTTGAACATTTTCGATATCAAGATGGAAAGTTGTAGCTAGAGTTATTCTGGTCTTGCCTGGCCCACAGTCAGGACAAATCTCTCTAACCCACCAGTCCTGCAGCAGCTCAGACCCAACCAAGTAAAGACACAGAGACTTATATTGCTTACAGACTGTATGGCTGTGGCAGGCTTCTTGCTGTTCTTATATCTTAAATTAATCCATTTCTATAAATCTATACCTTGCCACATGGCTTGTGGCTTACTGGCATCTTCACATGCTGTTTGTCATGGTGGCGACTGGCAGTGTCTCTCTGCCTCAGCCTTCCATTTCCCAGAATTCTCTTCTCTGTTAGTCCCGCCTATACTTCCTGCCTGGCCAATGGCCAATCAGTGTTTCATTTATTGACCAATCAGAGCAATTTGACATACAGACCATCCCACAGCAGAAAGTTTTGGATTTCTTCTGGATAGAGAAAGAATTCTTCAAAAGCAAGGACAAGCATGGGAAAAAAAATAGAGTCTAGATGACAATGGTCCCTAGATTGTTGGTTTTCTTCTGTCTCACACCAGTTGGCTTTTCTGATATGAGACAGAATCTCCTAATTTTTTTTAGCAATTTGCTTAGGTTTAGAGAAGAAGAGAGCCACATTCCAACTCCAAAGCCAGCTTGATTTATAATTGAATCAGGACCACAACTTTTCTTGAGTTAAAGAGATATAGATGTTAGGCAGTGAGATATTACCCTGTGAATATTGGTACCAATAGGTTCTTTCCTTTTGTTGTAGGCATCTGGGTATCCAAGGCCTTATGAATTCTGGAAGATGGGTATTTCTATTATCCTGTAAAGACAGAAAACAGAACCCTGCCCCATCCCTTGTTTGTTAAATTTTTCTTACAACTCATAGAGATGTCACATTGGTGGATGAGCTTTTCCTTCTCCTCATCACAAAGAAATAAAGGCCATGGATTTGAGAGAGAGAGAGAGAGAGAGAGAGAGAGAGAGAGAGAGAGAGAGAGAGAGAGAGAGAGAGAGAGGAGAAAGCACAAAGTAAATGCATGGGAGGGATTGGAGGGAGTAAAGGGAGGGATGAAATGATGTAATTATAATTTCAAACAATACAAAAATGGCATATAAAAAACACTGACTAAAATCAGCTTGTGAAGAGGATTTATTACATCTTACAGCTTACAGTCCATTGTGAAGGGAAGTTGGGGCAGGAACTCAAGGCAGAAACTGAAACAGAGGCCATAAAGGAACACTGCTTATTTGCTTGCTTTTCATGCCTTTTTTAATACAACCCAGGACCACCTGCCTAAACATGGTGCCACCCATAGTGAGCTGGGTCCTCTCACTCTAGCCATTAATCACGAAAATGCCACACAGATTTCCCTCCAGTGCAATCTGATAGAGACATTTTCTCAATTGAGGTTCCCTCTTCTCAGATAACTCTAGCTTGTGTCAAGCTGACAAAAACAACTAGCCAGGACAGGGAACCTTCTGTCTACTTCCTGTCGTTGGATGAGTAGCCTTCTCTTCCACATGCTCTCCCCACTGTGATGCTCTGCTTAAGTGATTGGGACCAATAAAATATGAATCATCTGAGATCTTGAGTGTAAACAATTCTTCCTCTTTTAAAGTTGTCTGTGCCAGGTATTTTGTCCCAGCAAAGCAAAAGCAATGAACACAATGATCTTCTGGCTTCAAAATTCATTCACTTCTGACTGTGTCTAGTCTTGAGAAGCTGACAATGTTTGAATAATGTTCCTACACCCATAGTGGGGCACAGTTAGGAGGAGGAATCAGAGATTACAGTTGGCTTCTTCATGTGCTTGGTTTCTGAAGGAGCTGCTATCTCAGTCTGGTCAGCTTCTGCTTTCCTTTCTCCCCTGCCCACTTGGGATTGTTTTGTTGTGGAATAACCCTCTTGTATACTGTAAAGATTTGTCACTCCAATTGGCTTAATAAAATGCTGGTTGGCCAGTAGCAGGAAGTACAGGCAGGGTGACCAAACTAAGGATGATGGGAAGAGGAAAGACAGAGTCAGGAGTCACCAGCCAGACACAGAGGGAGCAAGAGATGAATGTGTTATGCTAATAAAGGTACCGCCATGTGGCAAAGCATAAATAGAAATATGAGTTAACTTAAAATGTAAGAGTTAGCTAGTAACAAGCCTGAGCTATTGGCCAATCGTTTATAGTTTATATTCAGCCTCTGAGTTGGTTATTTGGGACCAGACAGTCTGTATGGGAAACATCTATTTACATTGTTTTTACTACCTAATGAGTTAATTATGTTGAACAGGCATTAGGGATACTTTGTGGGGCAAATACACATAAAAGTAAAAACCTTCATATTTTTTCTTTGAATGCATTGTGAACGGATACTAAACCATCTCAGTGAATGATATGATTGCCTCCAGGGATTATATGTATGTGTGTGTGTGTACATTTTAGTGTTTATCATTTGTATTTAATTATATCAAATGTGTCAATATATAGATGAAGAAATTATATTAGAGAAGTGGTTATCAACCTGTGTGTCACGGCCCCCATAGGGGTGTAAAATAAATAAATTAATTTATTGGATATTTACATTATGTTTCATTTTTTATTTTTAAATTAATTTATTTATTTTACATCTCAGTTGCAGTTTCCTCTCCCTCCTCTCCTCCCAGTCCCTCCCTCCCACCCCCCTCTGTTCCCATCCCCCAATATACTCCTCCTCTGTTCCTGTTTAAGAAAGGGCAGGTCTCCCATGAGTATCAACAAAACATGGCATATCAAGTTGCAGTAAGACTAAGCACCTCTCCATGTGTGTTAAGGCTGGGCAAGGTGACCTAGTATGAGGAGTAGGGTCCCAAAAGCCAGTAAAAGAGTCAGAGTCAGAGACAGCCCCTGTTCCCACTGTTAGGAGTCCCATAAGAGCATCAAGCTACACAACTGTGACATATAGGGAAATAGAAGAGATTTCGTGAGTGGACTGAGGGTGGGTGGGGATGAGAATATGAGAGGTCAGGTTGTGTGGGAGGGGGATGTAGCAGGAGAGTACTAAATGAGACTACTGGAAAGGGGGCATTTCTGGGTCAGGTAAAACCTGGCACAAGGGAATCTCCCAGGAATCTACAAAGATGGCCCCAGCTAAGACTCCTAGCAATAGTGGATAGGTGAACTGGCCATCTCCTTTAACCAACCCAGTCACACAATATTTGCCCCCAGGGATTTTAATAGTGTGACAGAATTAGTTGCTAGAGGGAGATGGCAAACTGTGAAGCAAGAGAAACCATCGTAACCTTCAACCTAATCTAATATTCAAGGGACCCATGATGGGCAGATAACCAAACAGGCTATTCACTATCATAAGTTATAAGAGACAGAATCTGAACTCAAGTGAGCATTTCATCTATTTATCTTGTATGTATTTCACACACACCAATGATACACACTTATGTGGTCCATAGTAGGGTTTTGAACAAAAATGGACTACACATATCATGGTACTCCCAAAGATTATATCATCTAGGGATGTTGTAGTCATCTCATCTTGTGTAAGCATTCTCTACAATGTTTGAGTAATGAGGAAATTGCCTCCTGATGCATTTCTCAAAACATTTTATTGCTGTTATTGACACATGACTATGTATGTATGTGCATGTGTATATTTCTACATATAAACACAGAGAGAATATATAAAGGAACTTTTTCTATTTACCTATTTTTGGGAGGTGCTGTGGGATGTCTTTCTGTATGCTGTGAATATGTGTGACTCCCATTGGATAATAAATAAAGCTGTTTTGGCCTAGGGCAGGAAATCCAAGCAGAGATACAGAGAGAAGAAGGGTAGAGTTGGGAGAGATGTCAGCCACTGCTGAAGGAGCAACAAGATGTCAGCAGACCAGGTAACAACATGGCCACGTGGCAACATATAGATTTATAGGAATGGGTTAATTTAAGATGAACGAGCTAGCTAGAAAGAAGCTGAAGCCATAGGCCATACAGTTTGTAATTAATATAAGCATCTGAGTAATTATTTTATGAGAGGCTGATCGACTGTGGGCCAGGCAGACGAGAAACTTCCGGCTACAAGTAGGGGATTTTTTTTCTCTCAGTTCAAGTTCAAGTGGTGAGAACCTCCAAATTAACTGACAACAAATATATTAACAGAAAATCTTATTTCCCATTCATATGGGAACAGTCAATGGGAGTTGGTCTGCTGAGCAGCCAAAGCTATGAGTTTATATACCAGCTTAAAAGGTGGGGCTTAGTGCTTCAATGCAATAGTGTGGAAGGCTCTATTGGGCTTTTTCATTCTTTTCGTTAAGGGATAGTCTCCTTCCAGCTGAAACACTTCTTCCCCCCAGGGTATTTATGACAGCTGGATTCACACCTCCTGGTGCTAAGGGTCAGTAATCTCCCAAACAGGAAACTCCCTCCCAAAGGGGGTTAATGACAGCTGCATTTTCAGGAGGCTGTGCCTGAGTTTGGATAAGGTTTCTTTCTGCAGCTGCTGCTTGTTCAGATGTTTTCAGTTGAAAATAATCTTCATGCCGCTGCTGGGTTATTGGTTATTATCTCTCTGGCACTGATTTAAAAACCACTAATGAGTTTAGAGGTAGACTAGCCGGAAGGAACAGGGACAGAGAAGACACTATCTTGGTGTAACCTGTTGTCCTTTTTCCACATTTGTCACAGACTCCCTCCATGTGACGGGTTTAATGGCTAACTGCTCCCAGCCCAAACTGGTACCCTACCAGCTGCAGCAGAGAGGATGTTCCCCTTCTTGCTGTAATGTACCAGAGGGGATGCAAATCTACCCAGTTTGGCATGTGCCTGTCCTGGATTCAATTGTGGCCAAGTGGAAAGGCTGCTGTGATCCAGTCTTAGGCACAGGCCCTTCTGAGGGCACAAAGCCACATGTAACGGATTCTCCATGAGTTCTGCTTGAAACAGTGTGTGTGTGTGTGTGTGTGTGTGTGTGTGTGTGTGTGTGTGTGT
>CABHPR010118916.1:0-14471 GCA_902168415.1 Peromyscus melanophrys
CGCCCATTGTGTGTGTGTGTGTGTGTGTGTGTGTGTGTGTGTGTGTGTGTGTGTGTATGCCTGTGTGTGTGTTTGATTATCCCATATGCACATGTGGAGGCCAGAGGTCAATGTGGGTGTCTTTCTCTGTCACTCTACACCTTATTTTCTCAGGCAAGGTCTTTCACTAAACACAGAGCTCATTGTTTTTTCTAGACTGTCTGGCCAGCAAATCCCCAGGACCCACCTGTCTCTGCTCCCAACCACTGGGGTCATAGAATATCTTCGCATTTCTGTGGCTCGCAGCAACAGGATAGCTGCTGAGCTGGGCTCTTTCGAGGGTACTGGGATCCGAACTCAGGTCCTCACATTTGCGCAGGAAGCACTTTATGCACTAAGCCTTCTCCTCAGCTCCTCTGAAATCATGTATTGTGTGAGAGTCGCACAAACGCAAGGAAAGCAATGATGCTCTTCACACATGCAGAACATGTGTCTCCATTACCAAGTAAGAGGAAAATGCTTTTCCAAAGCTGGGCATTATGAAAATGTCATGATGAACAACTGTTTTGTTTTGTTTTTTTCCTCACTAATACACTATTTTTTTTTCCAAAAGCTGAGCATGGTAGCACACACCCAAAATCTCAGTACTCGGGAGCCTTAGGAAGAAGATCACAAGTTACAGACCATCTTGGGCTACATAGCAGGATCTTGTCTCCAAAATAAATAAATAAATAAATAAGTAAATAGCCTGTTATTATATTATAAATAAGTCAGTTTGCCTTTGGTGATAAAATGTACTTGATTATGAAGTATAAAGTTTGAAAAATATATTATTTCTATTATTATAATTCACCCCACCTTCTCTCTCTCTCTGTCTCTTTTAAAAAATGAAAATAGAGGCTAAGAGATGGCTCAGAGCACTGTCTGCTCTTCCAAAGGACCTGGGCTTGATTCCCAGCATCCTCACGGTGGCTCCCAATTGTTCCAGAGCATCTGATGCCCTCTTCTGACCTCCACAACTACGAGGGGCACACATGATGCACAGACATACATGCAGGCAGAACACTCATATACATAAAACAATACAATAATTTTTAAAAATTAAAAAATGATGGAAGTAGCCTTTGCAATTCTTGATCTCTCAGATACCCCAACCAAGTCTTGCCCAGCTTGGAGAAAGTACTACTTCTAGAAGTTCTACAGCACCCCTGCACCCACCCACCCACCCCCACACACACCCATTCTGAGGGCTCAGCATATCTACAGCTTTCTCCTGCACAGAGAATGTAAAAAGGCACCGACTGGCAGTGAGCAAGGAACCCTGGCTCCTTGTCCAGCTCCGAGAATGTTTGTAGATATTGCCCCAGGCACTCAGGGATCACATTTTTCACACCACAAAGGGCTCGTGGACCCTTTGTGGAACTCTTGCTGTGCGGAGTCAGTGGAATCAGGCCTCTGTTGAATCCCAGGAGTGCCTTCTCTGCAGCTCCACAGTCTTTCTATTTTTCAGGCTATTTCAAGTTCAAGGTCGCAGGCTGCAGTCTCTCCTGTTAATATCCCCCACAGCACTACAATGGTGCCTTTGGGGGAGGCCCCACGGTAGCTGGAGGCCCTGTAAAAGTCGGGGGAATGTTATCTCTTGCCTGCAGGTGCAAAGCTAACCGGCTGTGACTGATGCACCCCCTGTTCCCTTCCTCGGTTCCCTCCTGGGCCTCTTAGTTTCTAGGTAGGAAGAGGCAGCATAATTCAGAAAAGCATACGCTTGAGGAAATATCAACCAGGACTGCAGTCCAAAGAGGGAGCAAGCTCTACCACTCCGGAACCAAAAGGTCTCTCTTCCGCAGAGTGGAGTTTCCGGGCCAGCCCTCAGTTTGCCATCCCCAACAGGACTAGATGTCCTTGGCCTGTATGTGGCCGCCCTTGCACAGTGCTTATGGTAATTTGTTCTGGAGGTAGGTGTTCCCCATTCCTGTGGCCACCTCCTTCCTCAGAGCTGGGGCCTCTGTAATCTTCGGGCAATATATCTCCAGGCTAATCTCTCCCGTACCTCTGCTTTGGAGAACAAAATGAGCAGTAGGAGGAACGGAAATGGTTCCACTAATCTGCTTCCGACGGGTGACTTTGAAAAAAAACCAGGATACAAAAAAAAAAAAAAAAAAAAAAGATGTAGGTGGAAATCCCAGCCCTGGAGGGAAACCACAAGAGATCAAGGCGTGTCCTTCTCTGTCTCCTAGTGCAGTTCCCAATCTGTCTTAGCTATCGGGGTTGACTGGGACTCAGATTTCTCAAATGGAAACTTACTAAAGCCCATTTGGCACCAGGGTGGCGCCTCTCCGGGTGCAGCCTGAAGAGGCCAGAAATTGATCTAAGTCGGCTCCTGGAGGTGGGGCAGCTATTCCCCCTCCTTCATCTATGAAGCTCCACCTACCCACTGGTAGGGTTTCCACCCAGGGGGTGCCACACCGGTGAGCATAAGCATCCACATTGGGGAGCATAAGCATTCTGGGAGGAGTACAGAGGTCAAAAGAGCCAAATCTCTAGGGTTCCAGGAAGTGAGCCACAGGCACAGGCCTTATGGGAAAAGAGTAGGGAGAGAAGGGGAGAGAGCAGAGAACTTCCGATTGTGGCAAAGTACCGGGTCTGCAGCCTCAGTGAGGCCAGACTCATCTCCAGACCACAGAGTATGTGCTAGACTCTGTCCCTATTTGCGGAGAATGCACGCACACACGGCTGGGAGAGGGGCACAGCCTGCCCTGAAGGAGGTCCAGCAGCACAGTCTGCCCTCTAACTCGTGGCCTAAGAAGAGGCAAGGGTGATAGGTTAAGTGGAAGAGAGTGCTCGTGGCTGGAGCTGTAAGGAAAGCCCTCGTGATGAGCAGACATTGGAAGAACGCCAAAGGAAAGAAAGGGAGGGGGAGTGCCCAGGCCTGGGAAAACAAAGAAAGAGCATAGAAGCCTATGGAGCATCTTCAGACACGGAAATCATTCCCTACATGCTCTCCCCCGGGACAGACACCCTCTTCTTGCCCTTTATTCATTCTTCAGGAAGTCTCTGGGGAGCCGGCACATCCCTCAGCTTGGTAGTACTGTGAAAACGGTCTTTACCACCATTCACAGGAATGACAGTACCAGCAGTGACTAGCGTTTACTGAATGCTTCCTGTGTGCCAGATGCTGTGCCAAGGGCTTTATAAGCATCAGACTCTCATTCAAGCATTACACTACTTCTCGATGCAGGCTCTATTATTAGGTACTACTACCACTGCTGACATTGTTATGTCAGTACTATTATTAATTAATACTGCCTGTCTTAGCTAGTTTCCATTGCTGTGATAAAGCATCACAGCCAAAAGCAACTTAGGGAGGAAAGGGTTTTTTCGGCTTACAACTCTCAGGCCACACTCCATCACTAAGGGGAAGAAGTCTGGGCAGGAACTCAGGTCAAGAACCTGGAGATAGACACCAAAGCAAAAGCCATAGAGCAATGCTGCTTGCTGGCTTGCTCTTTATGGCTTGCTCAGCCTACTTTCTTATACAACTCAGGGCCACCAGCTCAGGGATGGCACTCCCCCTGTAGACTGGGCCGACATGCACCAATCATTCATCATGAATATGCCCTCAGACTTGCCTACTGGCCAATCTGATGAAGGCACTTTCTCAATGGTGGTTCCTCTTCCCAGGTGAGTCTAGCTTGTGTCAAGTAAACAACAATAACAACAACAAAAAGGTATTAGATATCATTAGTACTATCATTGTCCCTGTTTTGGAGATGAGGAATTTCAGTCCTGCAGACATTAAGTTACTTGCTCATATAGATAGTGATTGGTGGAGAGCAGACTTAAACCCAAACCCTGGCTCCAAACCTCCTGTGATTAACCAGTCTATACATTATGACAATTCTTATGTATTTCTTTTGTCTGTCTCTCTGTCTGTTTATTTTTGAGATAGTGGCTCTTGTATCCCAGACTGGCCTCAAACTCCCTACAGCCAAGAATGACCTTGAACTTCTGATTCTTGTGCCTGCACCTCACCGAGGGCTGGGATTACACCACCTCGACCAGTATAATGTGGTCCTGTACTGTGGGATATTTGTACACTGTGTGAAGATGAGTCATTGTGATTGGTTTAATAAAAAGCTGAATGGCCAATAGCTAGGCAGGAGAGGTTAGGCGGGACTTCTGGGCAGAGAGAGGAACTCAGGGGGTGAATCTAGGCATGTAGCATTGGCCAGCGAGACATGGAAGGAGTCAGACGTACAGAATGGAGGAGAGATAAAGAGCCATGTGGCAGAATATGTGGATGACTAGAAATGAGTTCATTTAAATTATAAGAGCGAGTGGGACAAGCCTAAGCTAAGGCCAAGCCTTCGTAATTAATAAGTCTCTGAGTCATTATCTGGGGGCTGGCAGTCTAAAGAAAGTCTGACTACAGTACTGAGAATGGAACCCAGGGCTTCATGGGTACCAGGCAAGCACTCTACCAACTGAGCTATATTCCCAGCCGCCATCTTTAAGTACGTGTGTGTCAAATTACACAGTAATTATCGCCTTCCTTCTTCTCTCCCTCCCTTCCCTCTGTTTAGACAGGGTCTCTATTTGTAGTCCAGGCTGACCATGGACTCTTGATCCTCCGACCTCAGCCTCTCAAGGATTACAAGCAGGCATGTACCATCATGATGCCTGGTTTGGATGCCATGTTTCTAGGAGACGGATTTACTCATCAATTCTCCCATGTTCTTCTTGAACTAGGAAAGCCTAGTTCAATTTGATCTCTCCGGGACCTTAGGGCCTTTGAGTTCATGCAGGGTGACCTTTCTCCTGACTCTCAACTCCACTAATTAGCATTTTATCATCCAAGGACTCAGGTCACATGTCTTCAAATGGAAACATCTGGTCCCTCCAACTAGTCTTCAGGTAACCCTGGGTAGGGGCATACCTTGCTTCTTGAGGCAAGAAAACACGGTGAACCTGGGAATGACTCCCACTGCAGGTCCCTCTTGCTGAAGCTGAGGCAGGTCTGCAATGTGTCCTCTGGCAGGCCTGGCTCTGGACATCAAGGTCATTGTATTGCTCAGTCATCTTGGCTGCTTGCCCCTCTGCATCCACCCTCCTTCCTCACCCTGTGGTGACTTTTTTTCTTCTTTTTGCCTGGCAAGAGAAATCTGGCAACTTCCCACTCCTCTCCCGATGCGACTGTGTGACTCTTTGCATCTAGAGAGGCCACTGCAGCCTGTTCCCCGAGAACTCCTGGCTGCCTTCCAGAGAGGTGGCTTCCCTGATGCGCTGCTCTAGAAGGTCACCGTGCTAGGCCAAGGGACAACCGAGCCCCAGCACAAGGCAGTGCGTACTGTCCTGACACCCTTCGAGAGCTCCCCATTAACTGTCACCTCTGAGAAGGAATCAATCCACTCTGTAATCATTCTCTTGAGGGGCCTGGGGAGTGATTGATGGGTCCAGTTGTTTTAGTATTAGCCAGTGTAAGTTAAGTAAGTCAAATCAATAAACTTTATAGGTCTCCCCAGATTGCTCTAGAGGTGAGACCCAATTGCGTTCACCTCAATAGATTTAGACCTCTACCTGAGGAAAAATCAGGAGTCACCTGGGGAAACAGTTTGATTTCTCCTGGAGAGACTCTCTTAGTGCCCTTGAGCCTGTCATGACTTAAATCAATAGCTTTAACAGCTTCCAAGAAATCCGTTGCTGCTGGAGTGTCTCCATGCTGCCACCTGCTATCCCAGGCACATGGTGACTTCAGACACCTGACTGAAGGAGGCAAAGGGGTGATGACCAAAACCCCTGCCTGAGCCATCTCTGGGTGCCCCATACAGTACTGC
This sequence comes from Peromyscus melanophrys, assembly GCA_902168415.1. Classification (NCBI taxonomy): domain Eukaryota; kingdom Metazoa; phylum Chordata; class Mammalia; order Rodentia; family Cricetidae; genus Peromyscus; species Peromyscus melanophrys. The sequence continues at coordinate 5,811 of CABHPR010118916.1, forward strand.
TAGCTCAGGCCTTTGTCCCTGCCAGAGCCCTTTCTCCTGTCTATCTTTCTGTCTGTCTGTCCTAGATTTTCTATAAGAAAACAGGAGCCTGAGTGGAGTGAGAGAGTAGAGAGGTTGTGCTGTCGAGTCTCAGAAACCAGTAGCCCTTGCGGCATGGCTGACCGACTGACTGAGGAACGGATGGCAGAATTCAAAGAAGGTGTTTCACTATTTGTCAAGGATGGTGATGGGACTGTAACAACTGGGGACTCTGATGAGGGCTCCTGGGCAGAAGTAGAGCTACAGGGCATGATCAGTGAAGGAGACGGAGATGCTGAGGGCACAATTGATGTCCCTGAATTTCCCACAATGACGGTAAGAGAAATGGAAGACACAGACAGCGAGGAAGAAGTTAGGGAGCATTCCGCGTGTTTGATAAGGACAGCGGTGGCCATATTAGTGTCTTAGAGCTTCTCCATGTGATGACAAAGCTTGGGGAGAAGCTAACAGATGAAGAAGTTGATGAAATGATTGGGGAAGCAGGTATCGACGGTCAGGTAAACCATGAAGGGTTTGTACGGACGATGACAGCCAAGTGAAGACATTGTACAGAATGCGTTAACTGCCTTCTACAACACTGTTCCTTGTAACTTCTCTGTAAAAGGCTTCCCCTTACTGTCAAAAAACCACGCATGCATAGTAATTAGGACTTCATTCCTCCACGTTTCCTCCCCTTATCTCATGCTCATTGTCCTTAAACCTTATTTTAGAACAATGATCGAGTAACATGTTGCATGTGGCTTCCTCTCAGTATGTCAAACCCTTCTGCGCATCTGAACTTAGCTGGAGTTGGTCACATGAGGGAGCGTCTGGGTTGTGCCTTTTTTAAAGTCGATTTTAGGAATTGTCAGCATGTTGCTGTTGAAGTGTGCATAGTCAAGGATGTGCACTGAAAGGCTGCACTGTTGCAAAACGCCTGCTATCCAGGCCTCGTACACTGTTGTTTTTGTACTGACGATATTTATTGTACAAGAAACATTTTCTTTTATTGTTACTTGCTTTTTAAGCTTTGTTTAGCCCCTTAAAGAAATTCTGCTTATGGCATAATTTGCCTCAAGTCTATTCCAAGTTCTTTGTTTTCTGATTTAAAAAAAAAAAAATACAATTACAAAAAAAAAAAAAAGCCAGCAGGATGAGTAAGCCATAGGGAGCAAGCCAGTAAGCAGCACCCCTCCATGGCCTCTGCATCAGCTCCTGCCTCCAGGTTCCTGCCCTGTTTGAGTTCCTATGATAAACAGTTCCTTCAGTGATGAACAGTGTGGTGGAAGCATGAGCCAAATAAACCCTTTCCTCCCCAAGCTGCTTCGGTCATAGTGTTTCATCGCATCGATAGGAACCCTACAACACTCCATCTCCCCATGCTGTAAAATGTGCCCAGTATGGAACCAGCAATGAAATGTTCAGGCAAGGACCAGGGATCAGCAGAAGAGCAAAGCCAGTACCATCCTTTCGCCCGGTGTCGGGCCTCTGTACCCGTAGCAACCTCAGTCACCATGTAGACTGTAAGGCCCCTGGATATTTTCATTCTCAAGTGGGTGTAAGACTCAATCACCCCTTGACCACAGGCTCACACTTGTAAAACTGAGACTCCCATAGTCACTGCAAAGCCCACAGGACTCGCAACCCAGGCCATTAGGTAGTCACGGTCGGCTTTTCAAAGCCATCTCCACGGCAAGTAAAGATGCCCACACCAGAGATGCAGGAGCTCCTGCTACTGGGGTCCCCACTGGAGAGATTGAGGCAGACTGAGGGTAGGGCACCCCAGAGACGCTGCACACAGAAAATCCTTACCGTCTCTTCCTCTTTATGACAGCTGTCAGCAGTTATGTTACAGTGAGCCACGTGACAGCCATGGCCAGGAGAGGAATACAAACAGCAACATTTCCTTCACTGAGCTTTGTATATGTGTGTATGTGTATATGTCTGCGCCAGTAAAAGTAAACTAGTGTTAAAACTCGAAAAGGGAAATGATGGATCCATATGTTTTAATTACACCGGTACTTTTCAAAACTGGGCCCCATCCACCTACTGGAACCAGCATACCTTTGCCAAAGCAGTAATTATTATAATTTCTATTTTTGAGACTTAAAGTAAATGTCAAAACTGATCTTAGCATATTGATGTTCAATCAACAGTTTAATGGACCTAGCCACACTCACTCAAATATCACCACAGTCAGGAATTTTGGCTAATGTAGCTTCATCAGAAAATTCACCATTAATTTCTACTATCATTGGTCATCTTCAGAGATTCCCCCTTAGTAACAGTCAGAGAAAATGGCTGTGGCAGTAAACACCAGCATTATTGGACATATTGATTTATATTTGATTTTGTGGTTGCTGCTGTTTAAGATTTATTTATTATTTATTTTACTTATGTTTTGTGCTTGCTTGCAAGCATATGCGCACCATATGAGTACAGGACTCCACATCCCCTGGAAATGGAGTTGTAGGTGACTGTTAGCTGCCATGTTGCCAGCCGCCTTGTTTTTCACTGTTTAAGATTTCAAGAAGACTGACTGGGAATTTAGCATATCACTGAGGCTGGCCTTGAGCTCTGAATCCTGCTGCCTCTGCCCCCTGAGTACTGGTATTACAGATATGCATCACTATGCCAGGCCAGGCATGTTGATTTGAACAGGCATCCAGTTCCTGGCAAAAACAAGGCATTTTAGATGGCACTTTTGAGTTCCGAGGGGAACCTGTTTCTCCACGTACAATCCTATGCAAGCGTTGTTAATTTGGAATCTGCTACTTCAGTGTTGGAATCGTGGGTCCCCAGGGCTTGGAACTGAGGGGATCCATACCATTAGCTTCTAACTCTGGAAACAAACGCTGTTGGTGAAACACTTGAATCAGGGGTTAATTCTCCATATTAACCTCTGTGTAGAAAACCGTGTTAGTTCACAGTTATTTAAATGGATTCACTTGAAACGTATAGATGCACTTGTGTGTGTGTGTGTGTGTGTGTGTGTGTGTGTGTGTGTGTGTGTGCCCTGTTAAATCTCAGCAATAGCAGTGGCAATTATTTGGAACTTAGACCAACAACAGATGTTTTGGGTTTGTTTTTTTTTCCAAGAAGGAATATTTCAACCAGAATTGCAAGCACATGGTGATAATAAAAAGCATATTGAGCCAAGCATGGTGGTTCAGACCCATAATTCCAGCATTTAGAAGCTAAAGCAAAGGACCATGAATTCAAGGCCAATCTGTTCTAATAGCAAGACTCGGGGTGGGATGGGGGGCGGGGAGGGGGCTGGATTTAGTTTGATTATTGTTTTAAATTTTGGTATACACAAGAAAACCCACAGAATCAGCTAACCTGGGCTCATAGGGGCTCACAGAGACTGAACCAACAACCAAGGAGCCTGCATGGGACTGACCTAGACCCTCTGTATATATGTGACAGTTGTGTAGCTTGGTCTTCTTGTGGGATTCCTAACAGTGGGAACAGGGGCTGTCTCAGACCCTTTTGCCAGCTTTTGGGACCCTACTCCTCATACTGGGTTGCCTTGCCCAGTCTTAATATGAGGGGAGGTGCCTAGTCTTACTGCAACTTGATATACCATGTTTTATTGATATCCATGGGAGGGCTGCCCTTTTCTGGAAAGAAACAGAGGAGTGGATGAGGGTAGAGGTGGAGGGGAGGGATGGGGAGGGACGGAGAGGAGAGGAGGGAGGGTAAACTATGGTCTGGATGTAAAAATAATAATAATAATTCATTAGTTAATTAAAATTTGATGTAGACAATTCATCCCTAGCTGTCTGTGCCTAAACACATGGATGCCAGTATTCGCCTACCCCTGCACCATGGTGCCTCAGGTGTGTAGGGGAGGGGGGGCGGGGGGGGGGACATGACACGGACACAGACACTGAGCATAGTAATTCAAGACTGTAACCCCAGCACCCAGAAGCTAATGCTGTTTCACATCCTCTAATTATTTCAATAACAATACTAATAATAACCCTTTGAACAGATACTTTGCGACCACTCACAGAATAGAGATCTGCATCTAAACTGCACAACTGTTTGTTTCACTGCTAATGTTGAAAAACAAAACAAACAAAAAAATCTTCCAACTGGATGTGTCAACTCAGGCCTATAATCCCAGCCCTGGGAAAATAGCAGCAGGAAGATCCTGAGTTCCACATCATCCTTGGCTACATAGTAAGTCGGAGGTAAGCCTAGGCTTCGTGAGACAGGGTCTCAAAACTAAAAAAGGAGGGGAGGAAAAAACATTCAATGTCTTCCTGCGGGGGTGTGAGCTTCCAGTTTGCCATGGTCTCCCCACTCCCTACTCTTCCACACCTTGTCTAATACGCCCACTGATGCCACGCGCTTGGCTCACATAGACGCCTGAGTTGGTAGCCCATTTCGTGACTGTTTCCCAACCTGCCCGACAGTAACTATGCGTTTTCCAATCCTTTCACTTTGTAGGGCTCGCTCCCTAGTGGTCACCAGCTTCTTCCTGGCCCCTCAGCCCACTTCAGAAATGCTTTTCACTCACGTTTAACCGGAGAGTTTTTCTCCCTTCCATCTTATGATTTCGCCACTGCCGCTAAGGGTCCCTCTGAGCAGGAGTCGGGTCACCTGGCCTCTGAAGTGGCTCTTCTGTGACCCCCAGAGAGGTCAGTGAGGGGTGAGCAGCATGCAATCTCCTGGAGGTGGGCAGGACAGCGAAGGATTCACTCTCCTGGCAGGTGGTGAAACAGGGAGAAATCTTTCCCAAGCTCTGCACACACTTGCTGATTCATGGATACACCGCAGGCTTAATTTAACCCCCTACAAAACCCACCCTGCCCAAAAGTGCTCATTGATTTGGACAAGTGTCATCAGTCAGAGGTACACTGTGGCCAAGTCAGACCAGCCCTAGAGGCAACTGTTACATACCCAGCAGATGGTATCTTGGATTCAGCCAAGGTAAAAGTATTTACACCAAAGAAATCAGCAAGTGGCAGAAACCAAGGCTTTCAGTGGGGCAGGAGGAAGCAGTTTTGAACATGCCTTGGGCCCAATAACATTCCCTTCTGCCGTGGCAATGGGCAGAAACTATCAGTGCGGTTTTATCTGGTTCCATTTTGTGCATATGTGGGCTTTATTTTTAATTATGTGTATCTGTGTGTAAGAATGCGCACGTGTGAGTGAATGTAGGTGCCTGTAGAGTCCAGAGAGGGTGCAAGATCCCCTGGCGCTGGAGTTACATTCAGTTGTGAGCTGCCCAACATAGGTGCTGGGAACTGAACCCAGGACCTCCAGAAGAGCAGCAAGTGCTCTTAAGCACTGAGCCATCTCTCCAGTCCAATTCTGCTCCTTTTTTTTTTTTTTTTTTTTTAAATGGTTCCACATAGGTGTTTCAGTCAAGATATGCTGTGGCCATGTTTCCATCTCCCTTCAAAAGTAGTTATTAAACTAAGGGCACATCTTAGAGTCTGGGAAATGAGGTCATAATCGTCAATAACAAGGTCGGTTATAAGACCCAGGACAGCAGCCTCCATGTCCAGCGTCACGTCCCCCAGGTGACATTGTTCTAAAGGAGGCATTCTGAGCCTGCGGCTACTAAACTCACCTCTTTTCATTTGGAAGAGCACAGTGACTCAGCATGGGGGGGGAGGGGGCTGCTAGACAAGCACTCGATCACTGAGCCGCACCCCTAGCCCCTTCGTCCTTAGCCTCCAGCCAAAAGCAGGCTGAACGGCCTTCTGGGCTAGGTTTTAACCACCGGAGATTAAGGCACCAAAATTAAGTGAAAATGAGTGAAAACTGGAACCAGCCTCTACCTTGGGGACGGGCTCAGCTGTGTGTAGGGGGGGAAAAAACACTTTTTTTTTCAGAGTGTGCACACACTACCACCCTCACATCCTCTTTTAAGTTATCTTCCTGGTTCCACATGAGTGATCTACGCTTCGCACTTTCTTTCTCTATGGTCTCAGTTTCCCCCGCCCTGTTTCTTGTTTGAACAGCATGTGGAGGTGAAAGAGGAGAAAGCTAGACAGGCCTTGAAATATCTCTGCAAAGAGAGCATCACTGACCCAGGCAACTGCCCCGAGCTTCCCCCTCAGCCAGCGGCACAGAAGAGAGAGCCCTTGTGGACCAAACCTGTGAACTCCTCAGGCTGGGGCCAAGCCGCTTGAGATCCCAAGAGAGCAGCAGCCCCAACGGAAACCACCGTACAGTCCCCTCATGAAAGCCCATCTGGCAATCTAGCAACCACATCCTGGCTTCCGCCGCTTTGTTCCCTCCATTCATTGCCTCCGATTCCTGGTACCACGACAGCACCTAGACTAACCACGCACCCTGGCGTGTTTGATAGCCTTCACCTCCCTCTTTTTGGAGGGGGTCACCTCAAAGGAGACCCGCAGTGCACTGCTGTAGGAAGGAAGGAAGGCTAACAGGCCACCTATGCACCCTCACCCTAGAGGCACTTCCTCTTCCTAGCTCTAGGGGCGCAACAGCCATGAAGACACACTGCAGTCTCCTGTGGGGAGCAGGCTGGTTGCAGGCCGGTTGCAGGCCAAGGGCTGCCGCTCTTCACCCACCCCCACCTCACAGATGATGAGCATTAAGGGGTGCTGGGATTTCAGTATGGCTTGTACGCCGAACTCATGCTGAAATGAAGCACTGTGAAGTATTTGGAAGGTAGAGATGTAATCCAACTGTGAGGTTAATAAGGCGGGAACGTTGAAAAGTGATTAGGACTGACATCATTACAATACAGCCCTGTGAGTGAATCCTGATGGCTTTATAGGAAGAAAGAGCCAATGAGATGGCTCAGCAGGTAAAGGTGCTTACCACCAAGCCTGACTACTTGAGTTGTATCCCAGGGACCAACATAGTAGAAGGAGATGGCCAATTCCAGCAAGCTGTCTTCTGACCTCCCTCCATGCAGGCTACATGCATGCCCATGCATGAAGTAAGTCAGATAAACTCTAATTTGTAATTAAAAATAGGACTAAAAGGGAGAGATGCTGAGAGATGTCTTTCTGTGCGCTGTGAATATGTTGTTCCCATTGGTTAATAAATAAGCTGCTTTGGCCTATGGCAAGGCAGCTCAGAGGCAGGCGGGAAATCCAAGGAGAGAGACAGGAAAGAGAAGGGCAGAGTCTGGTGAGACGCCAGCTGCCACCGAAGGAGGAGAAGCAAGATGCCAGCAGACCAGTAGCCAAGGTCATTTGGCAAAACATAGATTAATAGAAATGGGTTAATTTAAGATGAAAGAGCTAGCTAGCAAGAAGCTAAAGCCATAGGCCATACAGTTTGTAAATAATATTAAGCCTCTGAATGGTTATTTTTATAAGTGGCTGTGGGACCTCGGGGCTGGGTGGGACAGGGGTTGGGTGGGACCAGAGAAAACTTTCAACTACAGCAAGGTATGGTGGCACATGCCTGAAATCCCAGCAGAGGCAGGAGAATTGCTCCAAGTTTCTTACCTGCTCTGCACAAGGAGTTCCAGGCCAGGCACAGCTACACACACACACACACACACACACACACACACACACACACACGTCCACTTTCTGTCTCTTGCTATGCAATGTCCTGTGATGCTTCACGACTCTGACGGCAAGAAGGTCATCATCAACGCCAGACACAGTGACACATGCCTGAAATCTCAGGACTCAGGTCGAGGCAAGAGGATCGGGAGTTCAAAGTCATCCTCAGCTACATAGCAATTTCAAGGCTAGTCTGGGCCACTTGAGAACCTGTCTCAAAAAAGAAAAAAAAATATATAGTCACCAGAAACAACACCTTGGCCTTGCACTCCCAGAACCACAGATCAAAACTAACCTTCTTTCGTTATAAACTAGCCTGCCTCTGGGCTTTCATTATGGTGGTGTAAAAGAAACTTATACAGGGAGTGAAAGGCACTAATGGAAACTAGTGGAGGCCACCTTGAAGACCCAGGACTCTCAAAGGATAAGTTTGATTCAAGGACTCCCTGTCTCCCTGTCTGACCCTTTCTGAGCGCCATGCGGTTGTCTAGGACTCTTTGTACCTATGCAGAAAGTAACTTTTGATAGTTTTGGTAATTGAACCCAGGGCCTTATACACATACACGTTGAGAAAGCATTCTCCAACTGTTTTTGTTTGTTTGTTTGTTTGTTTTTGTATTATTTGTTTCAAGTTAGGATCTCACTAAGTTTCCCACTCTGGCCTTGAACTCCCTCTGTAACCCAGGCAGAGCTTGAATTTGGCAATCTTCCTACTCTCACCTCGTGAGTAGCTGGGATTATAATCTATAGGCCTGTACTGTTTAGCAAAGAATTTAGTGGCGGAGCCACAAAGATGGCTCAGTGGGTAAGAGCTCAAGCCCGACCACCCACTTCAGTCCCCAGATCATAAAAAGCAGAGACAAGGGCCCAAGTCTGTAATCCTAACGCTCCTACAGCAAGAGGAAAGGCGGAGACGGGAGACGTCCGCCAGCCAGTGCAGCAGCAGAAACACGGAGACCCTGCTTCACCAAGGTAGAAGGAGAGAGCTAACTCCCCAAAGTCATTCTCTGAGCTCCACACACAGGCCATGACACGCTCAGTCTCCCTTTCTCTCTTCCTCCCTGGTCCCTTCACACACACAAATACACACACACACACACACACACACACACACACACACACACACACACAC
>CABHPR010118917.1:0-23514 GCA_902168415.1 Peromyscus melanophrys
GGGGGGGGGGGGGTTAGAAGTAGATTTTCATACCCTACTCCATTCCCCACTCATGGAATCATTCACACTTTCCTTCCTGCATTTTTGGTGTCTTTGAACTTAGAGGTCTCCATTCCACAGAGGGGAACACTTCCACCATGGGTCATATATAACAAGGGTCCATCAAAATTAAGGTTTGTCAGCTGCCCCGCCAATCTGAGTCTTACGCAAATGAACCAGGAAGCATGAAAAGGAGACAGTGCCCTGCAAAAGTAATTGCTCTTGATTTCTAGAGTAGGCAAGTTTGGTGGTGCATGGAAGGAAGGGCCTGGCTTCTAGGTGGTTGCCACAGCTTCTACTTGGTTCTCCTTTATGTATGTTGACAATGCATTGACCGAATAGATACTCATGCCAGAGGACTAACCTGTCAATCAACTAAGTCAGTAAAAGCATGAGACACGAGTTTGGAGAATCTAGGAAGGACAGTGGGAAGGAAGGAGAGAAACATATGTATGGCCTGGAGACAAGTGGCTGAGGTTCCAGCCATGACACCATCCACAAATCTTTCTCAGCTCCAAAGTGCAGGAGGAGATGCTTACAGAGCAGACTTTCACTAAGCCACTGAGGCTGAGTAGGATAGAGGCCTTGGGCCGTGGTACCCACAAACTACCCAGACAGTGCTCCCACTTCCCCAAGCTGCTGCAAGTACTGACTGCTGATGGCTCAGCTGAGAAGTCCCTCCTGAGGAGAGGGTCACAAGACCCAGGGCATGTTCATTTACCAGGAATGGCCTACATCAGTGCACCCTCCACCCTACCAAAGGCACCTGTGCTCAAGAACTGATAACAGCCACGCCCAAAGACAGAGAAGGAAATGATTCCATGTGTAGCTCCCTCTAAAGGCCACCTTCGGCCTGGAGCTGAGTGGTTGAAGCCTTGCTGAAGACTACATTGCAGCTAAGAGCCTTCGTCTTTTCAGTGATGCTTCTCTCTTCTCTTATGGTTGTTGTTTAAAGAATTTGTCTGATTCATAAACCTCTGTATCTGAGTTCTTTTCCAGGAACTCCAGAGAAAACCATCAGCCATGATAGAAATACCCACAATGGCATGCTTTCCTTCTAATGGGCTAGAATAGATCACATATCCATTCTCTGGTGGTGACCTATGAGAAGAGTGAGTTTTCACTCTCAGATCTGTCATGTGACTTTTCCTTGGGCTATATGAATAAATGTCTTTTCACTCCTTATGATACTTAACAAAAAAAAAAAAAAAACAAAGTAATGATTCCACTGAGCTCCAACTTCGCCATCCATTGAGTTTATTGGAGTTACTTACAGGAGCATGGATGACTTAAAGGCAGCTTCATTATGAAAAAACAAAGACAACAACACTCCAGCATATATGAAGACTCAAAAAAAAATCTTCATCCCTGAACTTCCCAGTGTGACTTTCAGAAAGCTAGATTTCTCAGACTCCAGTCCCCACGAATTGTTTTCTGCTTCTAATAGTTTGGGTCAGGACCTTGTAAATCTTGTTAGTTTCAGGAACATCCTTAAGACTTGAGAATTGTTTACCTTCTGCGTCTTGTGAACCTCCTGGATCTTTCCTGGAGGGACTGTTTGAATTCAGAGAAATTGCCACACAACAGGGTTAAACTGACTGACAGTAGAATGTCTGTTAGGGAAATGAGCAGAGTCACCATCCCCAGATGCTGGGAAGTCAGTGACTCACTTACAGAATTCTCCAGAAATGCCTCTGAGTTGTATCAGCATGGAGCTGGAATGGACAACAGCTGCTCTTCTTGATCCCTGGTGGCACTGGGCAGGAGACTATGTTGTATGTCATTCCAGCCACCTGTCTCCTGGTGGGAGAGAGCAGCTGCTGGTGTAGTCACTGTCTAATGTGAGCCTGGCCGTTGTACATGCAAACAAAAACGTATGTGAGCACCTTTCAACTTCTAAATGTATGGTCACCCTTCAACTGCTTAGTGCTTTCCTGTAAAAACTAAAATGGGGCTGGGAGTAGTTTTTGCCTTCTCCATGCTGGCACCTCTTTCTGCAGAACGTTATATTGAAAACTCTTTCATTTTCATTAGTCTCTTTAATTTATGGGAATGTGAGTCTCATTTCCCACAGATGTTCCTCAAGGAACAACATCTGAGGTTTGTCTCTGACCTCTACCTGTGTATACAGACTTATGCATGTGCACCCACACACATAAACATGCAGACATACACACACACACACACACACACACACACACACACACACACACACACACACACACACACCCCAAAATACATTAAAAGAAGAAAGAGGAGAATTCAGGATTTGGAGCTTTCTGCTCAGTGGGAACTTTAATAGAGTGTTAGGATTTGGATTTTCGCTTCCAGGAACCCAAAAGCTGGAGGATTTTGTAAGAGTGTGACACAGTAAATCCCACAATGCATGCCTCTGATACAGAGGTTGTAACATGAGTTTCAGAAAAATAAGATGCAAGGCTATGAGGTCAAGTGTGTTCAGTTGCATTGGCTAATAGGATAAATAGGTTTCTTTGCTAGGAGCCTGCTGAGAGCATCCTACATCTTACACACAGCCATAGGAAATGCTGCTGTGTGACCTCAGGGCACCCCTAGTATAAGGCTGTATGTTCTTCTTGTATCAACTGTTCAGATGATCCATTAGCCCCTGACACACCTGCCTCATGTTTAGAGAACCTAGTGTTATGTAAACATGTTCAAAGTGTTTCCTGTAGCTGAGAAAGTTTTCTGCTCTGGGTGTCTCTTGCTGAGTCTGAATCAGAATGAGAAGATGTCTCATGAGACTATGAGCATAGTGGGGCTTTCTGGGGTCTACCCAGAAAAGGGGACATGCAGCTGAGCTGTGCAAGGTGAGGTATAAGCTGGCTGGACCCTCTGAAACCTGAGTCCTCACAGGTCACTGGTCTATTTGCCCAAAATACTTACAAGATGCTCTATTTTAGGTTTGGCCTGGTTTTGTTAGCAGCCTGATCCATTAGGAATATTCATGGTAATTGGCTGAGTACCTATGAAAGCCAACAAGAGGTTACTTCAGACGTTCTCAAAGATCTATAGATAAAGTGTTTACTGAACATGATAAGCAATATGTTATTAACTGTGGATATTATAACTGAGTTATACAATTTGAGAGTGTGTGTGTGTGTGTGTGTGTGTGTGTGTGTGTGTGTGTGTGTGTGTCTACTGTCCTGGCTAGTTGTAACTGATACAACTTGACACAACCTAGAAAGTACCTAAGAGGAGAGCCTCAATTGGGGAATTCCCTATTGGCCTGTGGGGCACTGTCTTGATTGTTTAATTGATGTAGGAGGATCAAGTTACTGTGGGCAGCATCATTCCCTAGGCAGTTGGCCGTAGACTATATAAGAAAGCTACCTCAGTATGAACCTGTACATGCCATTGAGTAGCAGGTCCTTCTCAGTTTTCACCCCTGCTGCTACTTCAAGAGACTCTAAATACCTGGACTGTTACTCTGCTGAGGAGCTTCCGTTGCAAGATGTTCATGAACCATATATATTCTAGCAGGTTTCTGTATTGCCAGGAACTCTATCTGTATCTCAAAGGTCCTCTGGGACAGTTATGGGATGAAGGTTCTCATTCTTACACTTAGCATACAGTGCCATGTGGGTAAGGCTTGGTGTGCATAATCCTAGCAGCCTTAGTATTAACTAGGTGACTAAACCAGTTGGGGACATACCATATCTCTCTAGTCATTTACTTTTAAAAAATTAGGGCCTTGGAGCTGGAAAGATGGATGAATTGGAAAAGTATGCCTTGTAAGCATTAGGATATGAATTCGATTCCCAGCAGCCATGAACAAAAAGCTGGGTGTGTTGGTACAGCCCATTGCGTTAGCACAGTCCGTCCTATTGCTGGGGAGGTGGAAAGAGGAGGATCCTTGGGGTCCCCGGCCGTTCAGTCTCCTTGAATCGTGGTGCTTCGAGTTCACTGAGAGACCTCATCTCAAAAAATACTGTGGAAGATGATTGAGGAAGACACCCAGTATTGACCTCTGACCTCCACATGCGCGCGCGCGCACACACACACACACACACACACACACACACACACACACACACACACCCTTGGGAACTTTGATGGGAAGAGTCAAGAAGCAATATGGAGATAGTTTCAATCAGGCAGGCATAAGGCCTTGAAGATGTGTTTAGGCGTCTGTCCCACCTTCCTCGGGAGTTCCCAGTTACAGTGGCTGTGGAAGAATACCGCCTAGCTGGACAGCCGCCATCTCCATCAGATTAAACTGCTAGTCTCCACAGAATCCCCTTCTAGCCTGAGATTTTATAAAACACAATAATTTTCTTTAATGATGCCTGCCTTGTTGACCTTGACTCCTAGAAGTAAATTGTGAAGTGTTACCACATGGCCTAAGATGGCTACTGCTGGGTAATCTGAGATTAATGCTACTGGTCACAACTTCTGTAAGAAATAAATCAGTAAAAGGTGCATTCAGAGCTTACCAAAGAGTCAGAGATAAGCAGGAGGTGCAAGGCCCTAGCAGGTGTCTGGTGTCCCGACTGTCTCAGAACTCTGGGAGTTGGGAAGTTGTAGGCGGTCTCCGATGTGACTGAGGCCATGGTCAGAGAAGGGACACTCTCAAACCCCAGTGTATCCACCAGATAAGGCTTTGCATCCTTAACCAACAGGGTGGGGGCCTTGGGGAAGAGTGTGAAGATTGTAACTCTTCCGGGTCCCAGCCTGTGGGAAACACTGGGCTAAGTTTCTCAGGGCTGGGGACTTTAAAAACCACTGTCTTGTGCCCAAACAATACGCCAGCCATTTGTGCCTTTCTTCTTTGCTGGTGTCCCGAACTGCACAATGACATGTTAACAGTGGGTTTGCCTTCACTAGTTCTTTAATTTATTACAGAGTGAGGATCTTGTTTCTCATAGCTCTGTGTTGTAGGCTGAACGTCCCAACACCTGCAAACCTCCTGTATCAAAGCCCTAACTTCCAATGCAGCTGTGTTTAGAAACAAAGCCTCTTTGGGGGTCACTACAGTGACACAAGTCATAAAGAAGGTCCCTGGGACAACAAAAGCCATGTCCTTATAAGAACTGCCTCCCCTTCCCCACATATCTGCACACTGAAGATGTCAGGCAATCAGTGTAGGAACCCTCCTTCCTGCACATCTTGATCCTGGACCTCCCAGTCTCTAAAACTGAGAAATACATGTCTGCTGTTTGTGTCATTTGGCCCATAGCCAAAGCATACTGATGCCCCCATGAAATGTACCCTGTCCACTCGGTACCTACAATAGCAATAGTTACAAAGGCCCCAGGTGTGGGCTCAACGTTTAGTGATGGCTTGCTGTCTTTTGACATATTAACCACTTCTCATCCTTTACATTTTTAGCAGAATATCTATTGTCTTGTTAAATCCACATTTCTCTTCTATTTAATAGTATTTTATAATCTGATAGTTCCATACATTTACACAATTTATATTGATATAATCTACCCATTACCTCCCCTTAACTTCCCTTTTGTGCCCCACCCAAGTCCCTCCCAACTTCATGTCCTTCTCATATTGTTTATTTTTGTTGTTAACAGCCCCTCAAGTGCAATTAGTGCTGCCCATTTGCCCATGGTGTATGGCCACCCACTGGGGCATGAGAAACCTACCAACAGTCATGTCCCCAAAGGAGAGTGACTGTCTCTCCCTTAGCAGCAATCAACTGTCAATCACTTCTCCAACAGTGGTAGGGCTCTGAGGCCCAACCACTTTGGAATTTTGACTAGCTTGATTTTGTGTGGCCCTATCTGATTCCTCTTATTCATGACTATTTCTTCTCTTGTGGTAGGAGCTTTTCCTTCCCTGCACTTCCTGTGTGCTGATCTGGAGGCAGTGAGAATTCTGCATGTGACCTGAGGGGCTCCTGCATGTGACCTGAGGGGCTCCTGCATGTGACCTGAGGGGCACGTGCCATGCTCAGGCAGGCTGCTGTGGTTTCACTTGGTAAAGCCACGACAAACACTGAATGGTGGCCCCAGTTTCATGTATTTCAATCCCCCTGGGTTTATATGAACTGGACAGATTACATTTCTGTTTTGTTTCAGTGTTTGGAGTCATGTGACAACCTTTGGATCATGTCAGTTGTCAATCTCCTGGGCTCCTGTGTTCAGCCAGTGTCTTTGGAACAAGGTGTCCTGGTGGGAAGTTGTGCAATGAGTCTACACATGCTGTGGTGTTGCAGGACTAGAAGATCTGGAGACCTGACTTGCAGTGACTCCCTTCTTAACCACATCACTCAGTGACTCTAGAAGATTCTGCCTTGGGTGCATGAGGCCTAGACTCTTTCATCACCTTCATCCATCCCAGTGGGGAGTTGTGCAGTATCTGGCGAGAAAATGCTTCCTGTGGTACCCTGGGTAGGTGCCCCACCAGAAGCAGCGGTTCTAGGATGAGGTTAAGACAAAGAAAGGAGAGAAGAATGCCCATAGCCTCTCTCAGCAGGACTTAGATTGGGATCTGATCTCTCACAACATCATCTTGTGACGGCCTTGCTCTTGGGAAGCTCAGCTCCCTGCTGCAGTCTCATTGGGTCTCCCTCCTTGTCCCCTGACTTTGGTTCTCATCAGTGACAGAATCTTGCATAGTGTGCTCTTGGCCTGAGAGTTGAAGCGGGGGTGGGGTTGGAGGGGTGTCCATCTCAACCTTGGAAGTGTGCAATCCATCAGGGTTGCCAAGCCAACTTTGCCCATTGCCAAGACAAAAGGTCAGGCCAAGAAAGTAGCACACACTGGCTCCCTAAGTGCACAGTCCTGTTTTATCCATTTGAGAGAGCAGAACACATTTAGCCCATGAAGTGATGTGAGACCATCCCTTCCCACCCAGAACCACATTTTACACCTTTCTGAGACTGGCCCATTTGTTTCACATTTCTACATGGAATGTGAACTGTCAGTCATTCAGAAGTAGCTCTCTTAAAGACAGGAATTTCCCAGATGGAGGAGTGCAAGCCAGGATGTCTCCCCTGTCTTTTCTTTTCTTTTTTTTTCCCCCCGAAACAGGGTTTCTCTGTGTAGCTTTGTGCCTTTCCTGGAACTCACTCTGTAGACCAGGCTGGCCTCGAACTCACAGAGATCCGCCTTCCTCTGCCTCCCGAGTGCTGGGATTAAAGGTGTGCACCACCACCGCCCGGCTCCCCTTTCTTTTCTAAGCATGGTGTAGAGCATGTTCTCTAGAAGAAACTAGGGCAGGCAGGTCATCCTCACTCTATACAAGATGCCCAAGTCAGTAGCCAGTGTTCAAGTTCCGACACAGCTAAAGTCTGGACTCCATTTCCACATAGGTAATTCTTCTGCCTGTTGAATTGACAGCAAATGACCAGTAATGTTTATTCTCTTGATTGACACATCAACAGTTGATCTTAACACATGATCTATAAAATAAGCAAAAGGACTAACATCAAGGCCTGGAGGAGGTGCTTGCTTTGCAGGGCTGAGGACCTGAGTTCAAGCCCCAGGACTGACGCTTTGTTTTGTGAGGGGGAAAAAGAAAAGATTCATATGATGGTACACACTGTATGAAAACCAGAGGTGGGCAAGAGGACACAGACGGACCCCTGGGACTCACTGGGGAAGAGGACACAGATGGACCCCTGGGGCTCGCTGCTCAGCCAAACCAGCATACTTGGCAAGATTCAGGCCAGTGAGAGATCCTCCCCCCAAAAGAATGCAGATGGTACCTAAAGAAAGACTCCTGACATGAGCCTGCACTCATGCACACACACCCAACACTCCACAAATGTGGATGCACACACAAACACAAAACTTTTATGTGAAAAATCAACTCCTAGGAATTTGTCAGTGATGGTTTTAATAATTAGATAATTTTTCTCCACCCATTTCTCCTTATAAATTAATAATATTCTCCTTCCCTGCCTCCCTGCCTCCCTGTCCCCCTGCCTCCTTGTCCCCCTTTTCCCCTGCCTCCTTGTCCCCCTGACTTCCTATATTTCCTTCTTCCTCCCTCTAATGGCAACAGCTTTCCACAATTGCTGTACATGCCCTGTGAATAAACAGCCTTGACCCTCTCAACCTAGGAAGGAATCTTTTCACTAATGATTCGTTATTTTAACCATCTAGGATGACTCTGTGTGCTCTCAGAACTCTGACCTGCAATCCCCTGAAAAAGAGTTAGAGGGGTGTGTGTATATAGCTTTCTGTTCATGAAAATATTGGCAAGTGTGTACACACAGGTGCATGCTGGGACTGACACCATCCTAAGAGTGGTGGAAAGGGGTGGGATGGAGGGAGGATTCTGCACAGGATGCAGTTTATACATGAAGTGAACTCCAGGCAGAACTCAGACACATCTACCAGCCATGAGTGCTCGGTCTCCACGGGTGGTTGCCTGGGTCACTGCTTGGCCTCCTGGCACCTTCCCAGCTTCCTGTAGCCACTCTCCCCTTCCTCCCTCAGGTCAGCCCTGCTCCAACATTGCAGCCTCCAGTGTGGTCAGGACTATGGTTCAGTAAAAAGGCTCTTTGTTCCCTGACACTTGAAATCTTTCTCAATAGCTGGAGGTGAGCATCCACTTGAGAGAAAAATCATGGTTTAAGTAAGACAAAGTCATTGACATGAGATGCTTTATAACAGGAAAAGAGAATTGACATCATCTTCAGAGATCTTCCCTCAGGTATGTGGGGGCAACTCTGTCTACCATAGTGTGTCTTTCTTGTAACGATACAGGGCATGAGGAATCATGCAGCCAAATGAAGGAGGCTGTGTAATTGACTATCTTGAAGTTGTGTCCTGGTAACTACTGGTTTCCTGTATTGTCACAGCAGGCTACACTGGCTCCCTGTATGAGAGGACAATGGTCACACCCATTTTATGAGGTCATACAGAACATTCACTGAGCTCTCTCTGCTTCCAGAGTGACTGGAAGATAGTGAGCATCTCTTCCAGGTGATATTCCTAGAGTCACACCAGGGCTACAGATCTTGCAAACCTCATCATGCTATTGTGAACACTGAGCACTGAAAGGAGCCAAAGTCATGATGGTACTTGTTATAAGGCTTCCTGTAGGTGGAGTTCCTCTGTGTCCCAGAAGCTACTTGCAAATAACCACACAAAGACTTAGTATTAAGTATAAATGCTCAGTCAATAGCTTAGGCTTGTTTTTAGCGAGCTCTTATAACTTAAATTAACCCATTTCTATTAATCTATGTGCTGCCCTGAGGCTCGTTTACCTCTTCTATGAACTTCCCATGTTGCTTCTTCTATGTCTGGCTTTTGAGTCCTCAGACTCTGCCCTTCTTCTTCCCAGCATTCTCTCTGCCCCCAAAATCCTGCCTAGCTATCAGCCAATCATCTTTCCATTAACAATGAGCATAATACATATTTGCAGTGTATAAAGATTGTTCCACAGCATTTCTCTCTTTTATATACAACAAAAACAGTTATCAAGTAAGAGTTACAGTTACAATATCCAATCCATTTGTATTTGGCAAAATTAGAGAAAATACTCTTTTATCTTTGTGAGTCTAAAGTTTTATACCTAATTTACTTTTTATCATAACTAAGGAAAATTTTAACTGTGACTGTCTAGTCTTTAACTCCATCAAAGACCCCAGAAGGGTGTAATTGTATAAATAAACCAAAATCTATACCAATATAAACTATTTTGAGATTAATAGTTGTTTTTTGGATTAAAGTAGATTCAATAATCTACCCTTTTTCCCTGTCATTCCTTTATCATATCCCCTTTTTTTTCCTTTAGAAAGAGATCTTTGAATTTAACTCTTCTGTTTAGCTTTTTTTTTTTACTATAACCAATAACAATTTGTAAACAACTCTCCTTAAATGATAACAAACATCCATAACCCATCTTTTGGCAATTTGGGCATTGTTTTCTCTATATCTAGTGGTTGTTCTGTTCTCTGACCCCAGATAAGTTTATTAGGGTGCACAATATTTTGGGGAACACAATATCACCACACTAGACTGCTTCCTGTTGTTTGGGGATGTTGGAATCATTGGGGGAACCCTGAGAAAATTCAGGATAATGGTTAAGTCTTGGCTGGAGTAGTCTGTAAGGCTGGATCATCTCAGCCAGTAGCCTTGAAGCTGTTCTGCATGCAGAACTCACAAACTGTAACAGAGGCATTCTGAAATGTTGAATCACCAGGGCCATCCATTTTCATTGGTGTTTGGTCCCTTTGTTCTGAAAACACATAAACTTTTGAAGGTAACATACACTACAAGTATGGAATATGTGGTGTGTGCAAGTCAGTTAATGATTTTTTGTTTTATGTTTGAGCAGGTAAAACATATGTGAAATATTTTGTAGTTTTTCTAGGTTTATTTCTTTTTGTCTGTAGCCAGGATTTCAGGGGTCTTCTCCAATCAAACCTTATTTATCCCTATCAACCTGGAATGAACCTGCAGCCTCTCATTTCCTGTAGAAATAAAAGCATAACCACTTCCCCAAAGTAACCTATCTTTTGACTTCCATTTTGAAGTCAAGACATTTAAAAAATATATAGGTTGGTTTAATTCAGCAGTTTTCATAATCCAATGTGTCTTAGCAGCTATCATTCCTTCATCAACAATCAGAAAATTCAAAGACAACAAAATAACATACAGGATCCAGACTCCCCATATATTTTTCATCTTTGTGTGGCTTTTTTCCTTTTTATTACTTTATTCTTTCTTTAAAGACTTTACTATTATTTTTAAACTATTTTTTTCTATGACTGTCTATAACATTTCTGTTTTCTCTCCCAAGCCTATGTACATTTTTAAACACATGATAACCCATTTAGAGGTTTTTTTTCCACCTGGATCTGTCTTTACTTTACATCTGTAACCTTTTCTGTCTGCATGAGCAAAACCCCAAACCTGCCACGCAGCACACTGGCAAGGCTCACACTGGCAGTTCAAGCCCACAGGCATCTGTCAAGAGATGTGGCTCTGTACTGTGACTGGCATGAAAGACACAGGAAGCCACATTTGGCTTTGTGTTTAGAACCTTTTTAAAGCTTTCTCAGGTCTTATGTGTATGTAGGTGCTGGATGGTTGGGCACCATTTTTAGATGGGGTTTTCTGTCCCAACAGCCAGTTCCCAAATAACCACACAGAGATTTGTTATTAATTATAAATGCTCTGCCAATAGCTTAGGCTTGGTTTTAGCTAACTCTTATAACTTAAATTAACCAATTTCTATTAATCTATGTGCTGCCCTGAGACTCATTCACCTCATCTACATACTTCCCATCCTGCTTGCTCTGTGTCTCATGGTATCTCCTCTGACTGCTCAGAATCTGTCCCTCTTCTTCCCAGCATTCTCTCTGGCCCAAAAATCTTGCCTAGCCATCAGCCAGTCAGCTCTTTGTTAACCAATGAGAGCAACATATATTCCCAGTGAACAAAGTGATTATTCCACAGCAGCTTCCCATCAGCCAGGTGCAAAGTGCACAGGAAGACTGAGAGGCAGGTGCAGGGCATTTAGAACACTACAGTCCCTTGCAGGAGCCCTGGCTTCCATGCCCTGAGCTGGAAGGACTGGAACTTTCCACCCCATGACAGGATAATATGGCCAAGCTCAGAGACTGTAAACAATTGCTTGTTGCACAATGGTGATTGCTTTGTGCTTTCAGAAAGGAAGAATGGTGTTCTCCTGGGGTCTTATGGGCTAGACTCTTTGGCTTCAAGGTGGTAGGTAGACCTGCTTCTCATACCAAGCCACCCTGTGGTCTGGTCTGCTGTTTTCCTTCTGAGAGACAAGTTGCATAAACCCAGTTCCCCAGATGGCCCCATGTGAGTTAGGTAACAGCCTTGTCTTGTCAGTCAAAACAAGTTATCATGAAGAGTGCTGGTCTAGCAGGCCAACTCTAATTGTTGTTATTGGGAGGAGCTCATCAAGAATGTTGAGAATTGTGTTGCAAGAGGCAGTGTTTATCAAACTACAGCTTGTCCCATGCACCCTCTCCCCTTTAGCTTTGAAAATCAAAGAGAATTATGGGGCATGTGTTTACTGTAGAGTGACTTTTCCCAGCAGCAGTGTCTGATGGGTTGGAGTTCTGCCTAGGATGAACAGATGCGTTTTGGTAGTGGAAACTGCTGCATTGCCTTTTTATCTGTGGTGTGGGCATGCATGCATGAGTGTGTGTGTGTGTGTGTGTGTGTGTGTGTGTGTGTGTGTGTGCACGCACATGCACACATACCACAACATGCCCGTGGAGGTCAGAAGATGACCTCAGATGTTGCCTGCTGCCTTCTCTTATTTCATACAGGACCTCTTGTTTTGCTGCTGCTGACAGCAGGGTATGGAGCCTGTGAGCTTTCAGGGACCCCGTCTCTGGCCCAGCCAAGTGTTGGAGTGCTGGGAGTCCATACCCAGGCTGCTGCACTCTGTTTACATGGGTTCTGGGGATTTTTATGTTCATGTTGCAAGCACCTTTACCCACCGAGCCATCTCTCTAGGCCCTCAATTTGAGCTACCTTTTGGAAAAGAACTATCAATAAGAAAGTAGTTCAGTCCAATCATGGGCAGAACAACAGACTGTGGAGACTGGAGATCTGGACAGGCCTGTGTGACCACAGCTGGGCACATGTGGATAATAAGCAAAGTGGCTAGTCTGAATGTAGATGGACATAAGTGGAAAAAAAAATCCAAATTTGGGAAGACATCATATGCAAAGGAGAATTATAAATCATTCGTTTGGGGACTGCAGGACAGCTCAGTGGTTAAGAGTACTTGCTGCTCTTAGTCCCCAGCACCCTTGTCAGGCCACTCACCACCACCTGCAACAGTGGGATCAGACGCCCTCTTCTGGCCTCCATAGGCACTACACTGGAGTGTACCAACACACAGATAACATACAATTAAAGATTCCTTGTAATTAGAGTACATATAATTAAAATTTAAAAAATAAAATCTTAAAAGTTGAAATGGTCATCCTTTTAATGTGGAGTCTGTGTTGATAATATCTGGAGTACATTGGTTGAGTTGCTTTTATTATAAACGTTATTTCCTCCCATTTCCTTTTTACGTTTTTTTTTTAAACAAGCCTTTTAGAAAAAGGAGCAGTTATAGAGATGAGTTGTGTCCTGTTTCTACTGATCAGGCCTTCTATGGAGGTAGTGAGGGTCCTGGATCAAAGTTTGTCCTCTTTCTTACTGGACTCCTCCTTCTGGACATCCGACTCTGACGCTGCTTCTGCAATCTGTACCTGTCCTAGACCAGGAAAGAAACTCCAGTGTGCATGGTATCAGCATCCCATGCTTAAGGTTCTTGATGACCTCTGACCCCTTGTTCCCTCCCAGCCACCTTTACAGTGAGATCAATGCTCTGGCTCCATGCTTCCATAAGCTGCTCTTGGTGCTATTCCACTGCTTGGAATATTCCAGGATAATGGCTCCTGGGACCTGCTTTCTTTCCCTAGGACATCATGTGCCCTCCTATAGATAGATCCAGTTAGTCCCTCCCTGTGTCCTTACTGTCCCTCACCTGTGTTTTGTTCCACACCTTGGCAATCATGTTGAAACTGTATGTTTACGAGTCTATCTGCCCATTAGACTGTGCACTCCTCGAGGGTAGGAAATTATGTCTTTATCTGTGTGCCCATGGCACTCAGTAAATATTTGTGCAAAGCACCCGGACTGTAGCGTTTGAAGGTAAACAATGTCTGACTGTCAACAGCTCCCCATTGCACAAGGCTGCAGCAGTGGCTGGGGTGCTGCAGGCTTTATTTTTAATTTTATGTTTATTGTTATTAGCAGCAGCACTGTCATTTTAATAATGAGAACTACCACAAGCAGTGACCCCAGTGGCTCTCTCTGTGTGAAGAAGTCTGAGGTCCATCTTTCTCTCCCAGGAGGTGACAACTTCCCAGCAGTGAGTCTTCCATGCTGACCACTGGACAGTCCCTGGTTTGTTTGGGAGAATTGAAGGCTGAGTGTCCACATGCCAGTCTCCACTTGCTGGATGGCCCTGCTAATGCTGAGCATGGAAGGTGGCTGTCACTGTGGGTGTCTGTTTGCAGAAGAGATAAGCATCTCCCCTAGGCCACTCCTGCTGGTGTTTGTATCTTTTAGATTGCATGTGTGTTTGGGGTTGTGGAGGCCATGTTGCCTCACACAGTCTGCCTTGCCCTGATACCGACTGCCACCCTGCATAAGGACTTACTGGCTCCTGGGCCAGCTCTGTCCTGACCTGCCCTCCTTGTCCTGGAGAATGGGGATAAGGTTCTGCACATTCTGGCTAAGATCGTATTCTGGGAACACTGTGCTTCAAGCTAGCTCACTGTGCAGGAAGCTACCTATTGATCCCTGAGAAAGCAGCTTCCTTCCTCCGGTCTCCTTCCATCTTCTCAGAAGGAGCCAGTCAACATCACTGGCTTAAAAATAACCCAGAGGGGAGGCTGGGCTGGAGAGGTCCCTCACCTGTTACAGGTATGTATTGCTTTTGCGGAAGACCTGAGTTTGATTCCCAACACCCATTTGGGGTGGCTGGGGATTTTGTATCACTCCGTGTAACTCCAGCTCCAGGCGATGTCCTCTTCTGGCCTTTAAGGGCACCTGCACAAGTGTGTTCTATTCTATCCACGCCCTAACACACACATAACAGCAAATAAACATCTTTTAAAAGGCTAGGGATGCAGCTCAGCTGATAGAAAGCTTGCTTAGCATTCATGAAGCCCCGAGTGTGATCCCTGGCACCTTATAAACTAGGTGATGGCACACACCTGAAATCCCAACATTGCAGGAATCTCCCCTCTGAAAGATGGAAATGTAGTTTTGTTACTGTTAATGAGTGTTTTGTCAGAAAAGCGAAGAAAGCTTTTTCTGATTTTTTTTTAAATAGTTTGTATAAAGAATCCTCATTCACTACTCACTACATCCCCCAACAAAGACACCAGAGGCTCCATCCAGAGTTCCAGAGGAAAAAGACAGTGAAAGCATCCTGACTCTCCTGCAGGGCCTTGCTGCTGTGAGCTGAGGGTACCAGTACCATGCTGGGCCTCCCACCTGCCAGGATCTGGATTCCCTCCCAGATGTTGGTCTATTGGCCAGCTCATGCCCCAGCTGGCCTGCTCCACCCACGTTACAAGTCTCTGTCCTCCAGCACTCTCTAGAGCTGTGTTTGCTCATTCAGACCCAGATTCTAAGTCTTGGTCTGTAGGTCATCTTCCCTGTGGGACTGTAGTGTCATGCTGCTGCTGAGGTGGCCTGGAGGCCATTCTGAAGAACAGCTCCAACCAGTCCTACAGGGCTGTAAGTGCAGGAAGGGGCCCAGTTCTCCCTGCAGGAGAAATGAGAAGCCTGGATTACCCAGCAGCCAGACCTCCAGCTCTCCACCAGCTTTAGCGGTCCAAGTCTCCATGACAACAGGGCTCCTTGGACCCTGGTTTTTACAGGCAGGCTTAGCTATTGGCACAAAGGTCCCTTCAGCTCTGCTCCTGCCGCCACCATTGTCACGTCCTGGGGAGGTTCCTGTGGCACAGCTCTCTGCAGCAGGCTTTTTTGGACTGCCAGCCTCCAAACCATGACACAGAGACTTGTTATTAATTATGAAAGTTCTGCCTATAGTTTAGGCTTGTTTCTAACTAGCTCTTATAACTTAAGTGAACCCATTTCTACTCATCTATGTGCTGCTATGTGGCTCATGGCTCTTATCTCTCCTCCTGCATGTCTTGTTCCCTCTCTGTTGGACTGTCAGCTCCGCCTTTCTTCTTCCCAGAGCTCTCTGTCCAGAAGTTCCTGCTAGACCTCTGGGCTAGCTATTGATCATTTAGCTTTTTAGTAAAGCAATCCCAGTGGCATAGCTTTACACAGTGCAATCAAATATCTTGCAACAGCTCTCCATGACTTTCCTTGTCCCTGTTTTCCTTTATTCTTTTTAAAATTCAAACATCAGCTTTGCACTGACTGAACACCGCTCACAGAGCCCTGGGGTGGAACGGGCAGGACTGACTAAAGAATACCCAGTGAACAGAGTCTGGATCCTTCCAGATTGCCAAGTTACTCAGCCATTACCATAGCTCTGATGTGGTTTGAATGATTACACCAAGATTCATGTGGTGGGTACTTGACCCCTAAGTGGGGTGGTATTGAGACAGTGGGGACCTTCAAGGAAGGCAGCCATGACCAAAGATATCACAACTACTAATGCTAGTGGGTAACATCATGGCGGTTCTTCCCTCAGAAGGAATTGTATGTAGTTATCTCAAGACTCTCATTGGTTGTCATGAGACATGTTACTGTGAAGAGGAAGCTGACCCTTGAATCCCTGGTTTTCTTCTGGTCATGTGATCACTCCCTCTTGTGTCATCCTGCATATCATGTTGAGATGGAGCCAGAAAGCCTTCACCAGCGACAAGAGACACCAGGGCCACATACTTGAACACCAGAACTGTAAGCGTCTTTTGCTCATAAAGCACCAAGCTTCAGATATAGCTTTTGGTACAGTGACAGCAAAAACTAACAAATTTTCAGGTCAATCATCTGGAATAGGAGCCCCTAGCCCTACATGCTCTATGAGTTCCAGCCTCCCAGAGGCCTCCAAATCCCAGAAACAAAAACGAACTCCAACCCACATCAGCCATTGATGTCCTCTGTCAACTGTGCACATGCAAACAGGCATTTGCAAAGAAACTTATTCAACAGCGACCCAAGTGGACCCCACGTCTGGATCTTCCCAAAATGACATATTAAAGCCTCACAAAGCAAGCCATCTGTAACGTGACTTGCTTGGGAAGTGCATTTTAAGTTGAAAGATGGTGTTCAGACTCACGTTTTGGTGACAGCAAAACAGTCTGAACAACGCACAGTTGCAATGTTATGTCAGGTATGGGGAGGGGATGACTCTAAGAAGCAATGTCTGTTCTATCAGACTGTCAAAATGAAGGAACCCAACAACCGAACTGGAATCCCATGCAGGAGGAAGAGCGGTCACATGGTTCTGACCTCTCACCAGATCACCTTGCAGAAGGGACTGGAGCTGAGATGATGATGGGTCAATGATGGGTGGGACCACACCTTGACCTTGACTGCCTAGCTCTACATGCCTCTTGCCTTCTATTTGAACCTAAACTTCATGTCAGGACCCCAAAGATGGACTTGGTTGACTAGACTTCTTTGTTCTTTCTGACATGATCACATTGAATACATCTCCTCTCTTTGTTTTACTACTTACGGTGATGGCATGTTGGGTTGGGTGGCTGAGCCTGCCTCGTTGTAGACCCCAGGGTGCAGGCAGACACAGACAGCCCCTGCGACACAGTCAGATGAGTGACTGCTGTTCCACTTTGAAGAGTCAAGTGTGACTCCTGAAGTTCTTGCCCCTGTACAAGGAAGGGGCTGACTGATACCGCTGCGTCCAGTGTGCTGGGAGGAAGGTGTCCCCCTCACAGCTCAGCACAGACTTGGTTTTGGTTTTATTCAGCTCTAACAACACAGATACTTCCATGGGTCTGTCTTGGTCTCTGAGGTCGGCATTGAGGGCTGGAGTTAGAGAACTGTTCAAAACAATGTAGTTATCACATCCCGATGGACAACATCGTAACCAGTACCGACAACCATGACATGTTCTCCTTCCTTATTCCACTGGATAACCCGGGATCCAGGATGAGAACTGTGTGCTTATTTGCTGATGAGCCTCCTCTGAGAAGGAAAGTGACTTTGCCAAGGTCACACAGCTTACAGGCTCATGAGTCAGATGTTTAAATCTGACTCTGCGCGCTCTATTGTGTCATGGGTATCAGCCAGGGCCACAACACGTGTGGAGCTCTTCCATTAGCTTGTTTTTTTGGATTCTTGCTCTCCCCACCCTCAGAGCTGATTCTGCACATGGGCCCCAGGCTAACAGGAAGTGGGGCAGCCTGACTGTAAGGATGTATGTACTGTGGACTACCCATTACTCATGTGGCGCAGAACCTTCCCTGCTTCTAAAATGTATAAGTTACCCTCACCTTGCCACTTAGACTTGCTCTGTCCTCTGAGCCCCTACCATGCTGTCTGTCTGTCTGACCACCCATGGCATTAATAACTCTTTTTAACACATCTCTTACCCAAACAGCAATCTATCTCAGCATTCCCCTTGGACTCTAAACCCCAAACCTTTCAACATGCCTTTAAAATCTACAACAGAAAGCCGGGGGAGGGGGGAGGAGTGCATGCTTATCATCCCAGCACTCAGGAGGTGGGGGTAGGAGGATCAGTAGTTCAAGGTCACCCTCAGTATCCTGAGATCAAGACTAGCCTGGGCTGCATCTGACCCTGTCTCAAACTACTCCTTTACCTCTCCCACCCCCACAGACATCTGCAATGATCTTAAGTGAGTAATCAAACAGCAGACTGAAATGAGCCAGACTGTTACATAACGACCCAAAGCCAGAGATTTTACAACGTACTGTGGAAGGCTGATATTTGAAGCTGTCCCTGAGCAGAAAGAGGGTTAATATTGTACCATTATGCAGCTGGTCCTCTTCTTCATGCCCTTGGGTAACTGAAGGTCAGTCCAGGCCCTTTCCTTATCTGAGAACAACCTGTGCATTTTAAGGGAACTTCCAGGGGATGACATTTGATAAGTTTTTCCCAAGTTACCAAGATCAAGGTTTCGCTTGCCTTGCCCTTGAGAACTGTGAACACATAGAAGAGCATTGGTGACTCTTTACTTTTCCTAGAAATCCCTATCAGGTCCTTTGCAATTTAAGCACAGCCTCTGGCTGCCAGAGTCCCAAGGGTCTGCTTGATAACAGCCCACACAGCACAGCACACAAGTGCTTTTGGCTGAGAAGAGCTCCCTGAACCCAAGGTATGCTTGAGATATACAGCAAGGCAAGGTTCCCGCCCTCACCTACCAAGTGTGCTCTTCTCACTCTGGGGTCCTAAGTCCACACTGTGGAACTTATATTTTCATGCCTGGGGACGTGGTTAGTGTAGAAGACCTCTTGTCTGCCCTGTGTTCCCTGGGTCAGTGTTCTCCACTGAACATTAGATAAAGGTGAAGGTCAGTGTAGAAACCCTCACCAAACTCTACCACACTGCCTGTAACTGTAACAGAAGGATTGGGGTGTAGGGGGGTGCACACGGGTGACCAGACAGGCTAATGGGAGACAGCTTTCCCAGATAGCTGCTCACATAAGGAAGTTTCCAGCATCCAACCTCTAGATCAGTGGTTCTCAACCTTCCTTACTCTGTGACCCTTTAGTACAGTTCTTCATGTTGTGGTGACCCCCCAACCATAAAGTTATTTTGTTGCTACTCCATAACTGTAATTTTGCTACTGTTATGAATCATAATGTAAATATCTGATATGTGACCCCCAAAGGGGTCATGACTTGCAGGTTGAGAACCACTGCTCTAAATGCTCACCTCTGAGAGTAGCTGTCGACACTCACTTGGGGAGGGGCAGCTTCGTGGGGAGGGTCCATTCCTGGCATTTTGCAGGAGTACTAAATGAATGTCATCAGTAATAAAAGGATCAAAATGAGGAGTCAGAAGCTAGATCTAACACACAGATCTGTAAGAATAAGGAGACAAGATCTACAATAATCCGGAGCGTGAGAGACTGTGGAAATGAAGTCTATGAGATTCCATTTTCCCACTAGGTTTTTGAATCTGTGGCCAACGGTGGGAGAGCAATGCCTGATGTGGTTGGTGCCAATAAAGAACTTGGATCAGAAATACATACACAGGTGCATGCATATGCACACACTCTCATGCAGAGATGCATACGATCACACAGAGAAAGACTAGGCATATACACATGCAAACATACATGCAGTCACTCAGAGAAACACACACACATGTGTGTACATGTATGCATATGTATGAACATATAAGAACAGGGACATATAGATACATCTTCCTTATGTATAGACACATCCATGTGCATGCTCATGTATGAGAATAGTATACACACAAACATACACACACAGGATCTTACAGTTTTTATCAATGAATTGTACAGAGATTTACGGACACTGAAAGGAAAGAACATGGTTACCGAAAGAGAGCTTGGAACAGTGCCAGACCTGTCTCCACAAGAGAGAGCTGTGCCCACGGCCTATCATGGGTCCATACATACTATATACTTCTCTGTGCAAGTGGCTTTCCCAGAAAGGCTTCTGGCTTCTTTCAGTTGTTAATCTCTAGACCCCCTCCTCCACCCCATTTCCTGTTCTCCTACCTCAATTCTCATCTCACTTGTTCCTCGGCTGCTGGTGGGACCACGTGACACTGAAGGGGGATCACCCCACATTCCTGCGAAGGAGAAGAGGTCCTGGACTTGTGTTCAGAACCCACTGTGACAGCCATAGGGCTCTTGCGTGCCGCAGGATGTTGAGGTGGGGAAGAGGACTGAGACTCGGCTGCAGACAAAGCAGGGGGGATGGGCTTCTCCTGCCTCGTTGGCATGTGTGGTCAGCAGTCCGCAACCAGAGTCAACAGATGAAGGGACTGAAAAAAATGTCTG
Source organism: Peromyscus melanophrys (assembly GCA_902168415.1). Taxonomy (NCBI): domain Eukaryota; kingdom Metazoa; phylum Chordata; class Mammalia; order Rodentia; family Cricetidae; genus Peromyscus; species Peromyscus melanophrys. The sequence continues at coordinate 20,464 of CABHPR010118917.1, forward strand.
TGCAATGGAACATCACCAAGTCATGAAAAAGAAGGGAATGTTGATGTCACCTGACTTACAGAGTCAAGACAGCTTCAGCCGCTCATCCGCCATAAGCCAGTTACAATAGCCAAATTTATAGCAAAAAGAAAGAACAGGAGATTTATTCCGTGTAGTCACACTTTGAAAGAGGGGCAAAGAGATCAGTGATCCTCCTGAGTGTGTCTTTATGTCACAGTAGCCTAGGAAGCCACTGAGGCTTTGAACCCCACCTCCCATCCCCCCCACCCCAAATACTAAAAAGCTAAACATAAATTTTGCCACTCCTTAACCTCACAGACTTAAAGGTGGAGATCCCTGGGCTTTGCTGAGGCCCATTAAGGCAAAGATATTTCCTCATGGTCAAAATAATGGAATCTAAAATCTACCTCTGACCTGGGTGGAGACCCCAAACATTAGTTAATCCAGTTAGGTCTGCCAATCATTTCCCAAGGAGTTCATTCCGTCTCTCCTGCAGGAAATCTGAGTCACCCGAACCCATGCTAAGGAAGCAGGAGGAATAATTACCCCCATAAGGAGATAATATACTCTTCCTTCCTGGAAGCCCCTTGAGGAGCACCCATCAGCCGCTGCAGAGTCTCAGGCTTGCAGCCTGTCTGCTTCTCTGAGCTCACCTGGGCATACATTTCCGAACACTCTGGTGCCTGCCTGCCGCTGGGAGTTGGGAGCTTGGATACTGAGTTTTTCTGTAAAATGAAGGAGCTCTGAGCGAGGGCATGGTGATGTGTATATAGTGCTGTGAGCAGGCTTCATGGCTGGATACTGAACACTGGACACAGCTAAGGAGGTAGAGTTTGTGTTATGTAAATTTGTACAATGAAGAAAACGAAATTCTGTGAAAACCGTGTTTGGAACTGGCCTGGAGGTGACTAAGCCCGGTCCTGTTCCTGGTGATTGAAAACAGAAGTTAATTGTGCACAAGCTCTTAGATGTAGACCCCCAGGTGGTAGGGGACACAAAAGACCACGGAGCAACTGGTGCATTTCCATTTGTGCCCTGACAACACAGCGGAAGTGGCTGAAATGAAAGCAAACAATGACATAGAAGAACTAATGGAAAAGGTGATTTAGCGCCACCGCATCTGAGGACACAATCCGGGAGCACGGACTTCCCACCGAGCCCGCCTCTCTCTGCCTCTGCCAGGAGGGATGCCGCTCATTGGGATTGCACAACAGTTTCTCAAAGCTTCAGAGAACTGTGCTGGGGTGACTCATCAGAGCATACAACCCCCACTGGCAAACGGAATTGGGATCTATTAACAACCAGTGGTTTGGTGAAGAGGCACCGCCAATGGTTTTTTTTTATTTTGTTTGTCAACCTAGTTCAATTAAAAAAAATATCAGAAGAAGTCTAAGATGCAGTAGAGCGCCTCATCAGTATGAAGGAAAGACGAGTGTTCATCGTTTTATAACATGATCTAATGTCAGTGCTTTAGGAACTTCGTGCCAAATCCTTACGATCTCTTCATTTATTGTGATGATGATACAATCACACTGAGAACTCAGTAGTCAATTAAGACGTTTCCTTGAGTAGTTCAGGACCTGAGATATGGGCTTTCTGACTAGTTGTTGCATAGCAAGTCTCAGGAGCTTAAGCAGTACAGTTTGGAGGGTCAGGAGCCCAGATTGTGTGGCTGCACAGTTGGGGCCTCAGTAGCAGCATGGGAGAGGGGACGTGCACTCAGCTTAGACCTAGGGGGAGGGCCAATCTCCTGCCTTCTTCCTCTTCTTGGAGCTGTTACAGTCAGAGCCCAGGGGCTGGCAGCTGGAACAAGCTGGTTTAGCCACGGTGCCCATTAAAGTGATAAATAATAATGAAAAGCACAGAAAGGCGTTTTATTCATTGTGGCCATTTTGAGAAGGGGACAAATAAAGAGGTCCAGTGACCCTCCCAAGTTCATCTACAGGGACCTGATACAAGGTTTCAGTTTAAATGGAAGCCAAGAGGTGTGCACAGCTAAGCAGTCTGTCAAGGGGTGGTCCTGCCCCAGTCTTCCCTGCGTGTGACCTGACAGCTTGTCCGACTGTGTGCAATCTCTTTCAGGCAGACAAGCTTCTCCTTCGGCTGGCTCCACACTCCAGCCTTTCTCTCCCCAGGACGGGATTCCCGAGGAGATTTTAATGCTCTGAGGTCCTTCTGCACAAGTATCTCTTTAACAATGTTTCCACTGCTGGGGAGTTACAGCCCAGGCGTCCCGCTGTGGCTGTGGACAGCTCCAGGTCTTTGCTGATACAGGATTGACCGCCAGGATAGGTGACGGGAGCCGTGGCATCTCCATAGCACAGCTCACAGAATGGCCACTGGCTTGCTAGCCAGACACCAGTGGTATTTAGCGGGAAGAACTGGAGAGTGTCCATCTCTTGCATCTTCTCAGAAGCACAAGTCAAATATACCCGGTTTGCAGTGGCTGAAAAGCAAGGCATGCTGGGACTCGATCTCTCTAGGAAGACATCCCAAAGAAGGCACAGCACAGAAGACTTGAAAGACCATGTGATGGGTCATCCTCACTGTCCCACTGACCGGACTCAGTATCACCATGGAAGGAAGACCCACCCTGGGTGTGGCAGCACCACCCCATTGCTGGAGTGGCTGCGGGTACACAACTCAGTTCAGGAGTATGCTAAGTAACGCCTTGTTCTCAACACAGCACTGGGGTTAACTCGTGGGTAACTTTGTTACAGGGGTCTCTCAGATCTTGTCCTCTTGTAGGGACCAATTTAGTCAAGAGGCATAGACAGCTCAAGCAGAACTTTATTTAGCAAAGCAAAGCAAGTGCCCTAAAGAGAGATGAGCTTGGCCTTGCCAAGCACGGGAAGCAGCGCATTAGGTCTGCATCATGGACTTTGAGGAAGTTTTAAGGAATCTATATAAAGTAAGTGGTATATTCATAGATTAAGGTGACACATTTCCCCTCCCAAATCATGGTGGGAGCAGATTTATTTCTTATAGTATTTCCACAAAGTGGGTAGTGTGTGTGTGTGTGTGTGTGTGTGTGTGTGTGTGTGTGTGTGT
>CABHPR010118918.1:0-16430 GCA_902168415.1 Peromyscus melanophrys
TATCTATCTATCTATCTATCTATCTATCTATCTATCTATCTATCATCTATCTATCATCTCTCTATCTAAACTCTCACATTTTTATATGCCTTGCATGGGAAAACATTTGAGATTTTCTTTTAGTTCACACCCTTGATATTCAGTCTGTGCAGTTAGGCAAGCACTTACAAGCAGAGTCTTCCCTGGACTGGAAAAATGCTACAATCTAGATTCATTGGCCTATTATTGATTTGTCAAAGGGAAGTCAGCAGTCTTGTGCAAAACCTCTTTCTTCACACATCATGGTTTTCCAGACTGTTTTTTTTTTTTTTTTTTTTGCTATAGAGGTCATGTTTCCACCTTCTCCCACTGGGTGGTAAGCTTCACCAGCAAAAGATTGCAATGGCGTGATTTTTAAGGACATATGACTTGTTGTACTCAGTTATTTACCTCTTCCTGTATTCACACCATAAACCATGCAATAGTGCTGTTATATCCAGGAAAGATTGATTGTTCTTGCCAATGTTAACTTCAGGCCTGACCATGTAACTTGTTTTAACTAAAAATATAATATAAAGCAGAAGCTAGGGCAATTGTGTATGCCTTCTTGTACCTTTAATTTGTGAAGAAGAAGGAGGAGGAGGAGGAGGAGGAGGAGGAGGAAGAGGAGGAGGAGGAGAAAGAGGAGAGAGGAGAAGAGAAGAGATTGGAGAGAGAAACAAGAGCAGCTGGACTCAAGAAGAGAGAGTTAGGGTGAAGAGCCTGATCTGAAGCTTGAAGCAGAGTCCAGTCTACATAAGCTAACTCCATTATACTGCAGGTGTATGGAAAATACATGCTTAAAGGGATATGCCTATGAGAGTTACTATACAATATGAATGAAGAACCAATTAATTCAAGATGGAGGTTGGAATGCATCAGTTAAATATTTGTAAAATATCATATCTATCTCATTATCGTGATCTTTAGACGATTGCATTTCCTGGACTGGTCCCTCTTCCAAAGGCTGATTGCTCAAACTCTGTGATAGAAGGAGCCTAATACTAAAACATCATTTTAATATCTATCTCTCCAAAAGAAATATCACCACTAAATACAAATATCCTGACCAAAAGAAACTCGGGGAGGAAAGTGCTAATTTCATCTTACAACTCCCAGGTAACAATCCACCACTGAAGGAAGTCAGGGCAAAAACTCAAGTATGAATTGGAGGCAGGAACTGAAGCATAGACCATGAAGGAATGCTGCTTGGTGGCTTGCTCTCATCATAGCTTGCCCAATCTGCTTTTCTTCTACAGCCCAGGACCTCCGGTCCATGAGTGGTAATTGCCAACAGCGGGCTGGACCCTTCCACATCAATCATTAATCATGAATAGGCCCCAAAGACTTACTTTCAGGCCATTCCGATGAAAGCATTTTCCCAGTTGAGGTTCCTTCTCTCATATGCGTCAATTGACAAACAAACAAAAATGTAGGCAGCACATCATGGTGGCTCTGTCAGTGGAGGCATGTGGCAGCGGCTCTTCACAGAGCCTAAGCAGGAAGCAGATAGCTAGGCCAGAAGCAGGCCGACTGGTAACCCTCAAGGCTTGCTTTCTGACTCAGCTCCACCAGCTAGGCTTCTTGCTCAAAATGTTCCATGATTTCCCCAGATAGCACCACTATCTGGGGACAACATGTTTCAAAACATGAGTCTGTGTGGGAAATTTCACAGTGGAGTCATATCAAGTGACAATTTAGGCTTAAGCTGCAATAGGCTCTTTACTTCTTTAATGGGTGTCAACATTGCTATTCTAAAAACCATCTTTGGTAATTCATAACCTTCTCTGGGACTATGTAGCCAGGATGAGATGGTGGTGATGAAGGTTAGAGCTATATTCTCCACTTCAGTGTATGTTTAACTTTGACTGTGTATCCTTTAGTCTGTCTAGAATCATCTATTTTCTAACCAATATTCCTTTCTAAGTCTTTGTACTTGATTGTCGGGGTTATTTATAAACTCTAACTAATTTTAAACTTTAAAATCACAAATGCGAGGAGAATGAAAATTTCTCCAACTAACAGGTCTGGTGACAGAGTTAAGAATAGAAGTGGATAAAATAACATCCAAATTATAGTGTCAGGTTCCTGTACTATTTAAGCAGCTTTTCTAGATTTTCTAGGTTCTTCCTCAGCCTTTTAGTAATTTTGACAAATCTTAAGTGCCTTTATATCAAGGCGCTGACTATGTAACTCCTTTGTAGATGACTCTTACTTTCAGGACTCCCAGTAAGCAAAGCTGAAGATGACCAGGACATCTGTCCTTCCCCAACAGGCTTTGGCTTTTAATCACTTCTGAAATCACCTTTCACAGCAATACCAACTCAGCCAGTAGAGTATGTGTAGTCATAGAATTCACAAATAAGTAAGTACACACCCACTCTTCCTAGTGTTATGATTTCCACATACTGGGCCTGAAATTAGATTCCAATGTTCAAAACAGATGGGGGCTGTTTTCTGTTTGGTTTCCTTTCCATTCAAGATAACGATTCTAAGCTACCTCCCCAAAGGATAAAGTTTTGAGTTTCCTAATGGGGCATTTCCTGATAGAAGCAGCCATTTCTTTCCATAGTTTCCAACAATTCATGATGTCGTGCCTTGGCATAGCAATTGCTTTCCTCTGCAATTTAGAAATCGGTTGTCAAAATCTAAGATCTGACACAGGGATATGTCTGCTATTATGACTAGCACACAACAAACAATAATAGCAAATGCCCTCTTAGTAAGGGGTCAGTCAATTTATAGAAAGGCATGGGAGGTGTGAGCTTTCATGTTGGAGAACTTTCTCCGCTTGCCTCTGCTGTGACACAGACTTTATAAACAGCAAGAATGCCAAAGACGTCCCGTAGGACCCATCAATGTTTCCTCAAAAAGAGCTCATTAGATACACATATTGCTTATCATTATTGGCTGTGTTGTCATTTGGAAGTTCAAGTAGGGAAAATCTGCTTCCACGCTCACTCAGATTTTTGACAGAATTAATTTCCAGAATTAGAGCAGAAATAGTCTCCATAAAGTCTCTATCTGCCCCAAATGTAAGCAGAGTTATTTTACAAGTCAACATCATAATGTAACTCTGAGAAGAGGATGCCATTTTATTCCTTGAGCTTCTTCTAGATAAAAGAAAGGACACAGGAAGGAAAAGATTTGTATATTTCCTCACTATTTTCCTTCCCGTTACCAAGAATTTGAGGAGGAAAAAAAATTGTGATTTCCAAGAGTCTGCTTTTATTTGTATAGCTAAAGTCAGTGGCTGGGGTATAAGATCATGTCCTTTAGCAGAGCTAGTTATTAAGTGTTTGGCCACACAGAAACAGGCGAAGGAACTAGTCAGAGCATGGAAAGGAAATATACAAAACAGGATAACTGTGCATAAGAAGAGAAGAGTAGATTTGGTGTTACAAGTTCATCTAGGAAAGAGAAATGACCTAATGGGATAGAGTTCCAGAGAAAGTCTGTGTGGCAAATAGATAAGAAACTTCAGAAGAGAACTGATTTAAAAATAGCTACCTAGACTACGATGGTTGTGCAAACCTATAATTTCAGTGATAGGGAAGCTGAGGCAAAATGATCTCGATTTCAAGGTGGTTTGTGATATGCTCAGTTTTTAAAAAAGTGTGCTTGAGTTTAGGACAGCAGTAGGGTATGTGGGGAATATTTCCACTCTCACTCTGCTGTTCTACTGCAATGCTCCCCTGTTGCACACTCATTCTTCTTTCCCTCAGTTGCTCCCAAACTTTTGCTAAAGGTCTGAACTCACAGAGGGCTTCAGTAAAGGAACCTGGAAGGGATTGGGAGAATAAAGCAGAAAAGGCGATGATAAATCTCATTCTTCTTCATAACCAAATAAACCTCCGTTGCATATGCACGCCACTCTTTATCTATTCATCTGCTAGTGGACACCTAGACTGATTCCTTAGCTTTTACCTTGTTTCTTCACACTTACTTATGAGGGTGTCGAAGGTAAGAAGTACCTAAGAGGAAAGGTGACTTGGGTACCTCGTGAAGTTCAGACCAAATGAAGAAACATGGGTCTTTATTATTTCTGCTGGCTACGGGAAAGATGGATTTTCAGAGGCATCTCATAATGTGCTCTTCTTTCAGCTGACTCTTGATATCCATTTATTTCTCTGTGGTCTCCTTCTGTTAGAAACAGTCGTGAGAGCCACAGCCTTTGTCTACCATGGAGAGTTAGAATCTTTTGCAGAAAGATAACAGCATATGATCTATTGCATACATTCATTGTAAGAATTAAAGTAAATAATCATGCTTGATGAGTGCAGATTAGTATATTATTGTTGGCACAATCACTATCATCGTTTTAAGTGATATGATCTACACAAGGAAGACATTGGGAAAACAGAGAGCCATGACTGAGAAACTAGGCTGTTTACATTGCTTTGAATTAGAAAAAAATGAAATTGATCTCATTCTTGTTTTGCACTTAACTTTACCCTATTAAACACAATAGGCCTTTTAAATAAATTTTATTGAATTTGTTTATATACATGTATAATGCTTTCTTATTGCTCTCACCCCAGACACCTTGTTGTCTCCCTTCCCCTCTTCTCAGCCTCCCCTTCACCCTTACAAGTCTCTTTCTCACATGCATATATTTTTGTTTTATCTTGTAACTTGCTGGCTTTAACCAGGGCCATCTGTGTGACCATGAGTTTGGAACCATCCGTTGGGGCCTGTTGGGCTCATCCATAAGTATGCAACTGAAGACAATGACTTCCCTCACCTAGAATCCATTGTCAGCAACTAGTTCAGTAGGGAGTTGTAGGGTCCTGTATTAGCTACTTTTCTGTAGCTATGATAAATACCATGATCAAAAACACATTAAAGAAAAAATAATTTATTTTGGCTTATGGTTCCAGGGAAGTAGATGTCCAAAATGGTGAGAAATGTGTGGCAGTGGGAGCAGGAAGCTGAGAAATCATATCTCACTTAAAGAAGCACAGAGAAAGAACAAGAAATGTAAAAAGCCTTCAAAGCCTTCCTCCGGTGATACATTTCTTTCAGTAAGGCTATACCTCCTAAAGTTTCCAGAGCCCTCCCATGAAGCTGGGACCAAATATTCAAATACATGAATCAATGGGGGATGTTTCTCATCCAAACCACCACAGGCCTCATGAGCCCTTCCCCTGTCTATGATTGTCTTTTGACTGTTTACAGACTCAGTCAGTACAGGTCCAGCGCAGCAATCTCAGCTGTTTCTCATTATTGTAATGACATTCTCCGCCCTTCTCCCTACCTTCCAGCTCTTAATATTCTTTTTCCTTCTCTTCCTGAACCTTAGAAGGAGTGATATAAATGTCCTCTTTAGGACTGAGCACTCAACCATCACTTAATCTTGACGGTTTGGCCAGCTGTGAATTTCTGCATTCAGAGCTGTTCATGGCAAGAAGACATTTCTGTGATTAGGGCTGAGAGTGACATTTGTCTATGGGTATATATATATAAATATTTAGAAGACATTTTAGCACCATGTCAATTTAGCTGGACATCAGTAGGGCCTAAAAACCTCTTCAGCCATGGGTTTTTGTCTGAATTTACAATATGAAGCACAGATTCCCTCCTGTAGAGTGGTTCTCAAATCCAGCTAGAGAGCAGTTGATTACTCTTATAACAGTCATGCCTCTTATACCAATGGGTGCATCTTTCCTGGCAGATTAGTGTTATAGTTACTCAGCTGTGAACACTGTGATTGTTATTATGTGCCTTTTAATGCTCTAAACACAGAAACTTGTCATTTAAACTATCACACATTAGACAGCATCCATATTATGGCATACTGAATAACTGTTTGAAAGCTAAATGTAAATAGTTTGGTAAATGCATGTGCTTTCTTTTTATTCAAAGATTAATAGCTGAATGGCCACCATAAGTTTTCCTTGGTGCTAGACACTGAGATGACAGTGTCAAACATGACTGATAAGTTATCTGCCCCAAATTTACATTCTGCTCAGATATTTGAAATATGTTTTTTCTGCATTAAGTTTTCATTCAGACCAAACTTATGATAGTTCAGCTATTATTTACCAGTAACTTTTAGATCCACCCTAGACACACTGTGAGGGTTCCTAAGGCGATGGCTCTTCTTGTTGCTACCTCTACTACATCTGGAATAATTAAAATGCTAGTTGCTGGGTACACCTGTGAGAGATTTATCTTGATTTCATCATTTGAGGTGGGAAGACACATCTTTAAATCTGGCCAGCATCTTCTGGTGGCAGTCTATGTAAAGGACATGGAAGAAGGAGTCTTTTGTTCTTTGTCAGCTTGCTCTCACTCTCACTGGTAAGTCCATTTCTTCAATGGTATTAGAGCCCACTTCTTTGAGACTCTGACATATACTGAAGACCACCTGAGACATTCAGCCTTGTGGATCAAACAACTATTCAATTCCTGGACTTTTCACTGGTAGACAGCTACTGTTGGAATAGTTGGACCACAACCTATAAGCCATTCTTAATAAATCCCATATATAAAATATGTATATTATACATATATATTTAATAATCCCATATATATATATATGCTTATAGGTTGTGGTCCAACTATTCTGACAATGTAGATAAATTCTATTCATTCTGTTTCCCTAAAGAACCCTGAGTAATACACTCTAGGAGGATCTTTGACACCTCCCTGAGATGCAGTAGCAAGCCATGCTCAGTGTCCTGTACAGTGCCAGCATCAGTAACAACAGGCCACTAAGGAAGTATAAGCCATGTTGGCAGACTCTAACTAGAGTGGAAAGCACAACAACTTGAAATATACCTTGCAGGATAGCTTCAAACCATGTGATGCAGATGGTCAGGGCCAGCACAACAGCAGAAGCTGCCACACTCCAGTCTCTGCCATGCAATTCATGTTCAGCAAAAACACTGGTCAGGTCAGGAGGCTCCGGGCCAGAAAGTTCAGTGCAAGGAAGGATCTATCATCATCAAAAGTTTCAGAATGCCATTATGTTTCTTCAGTGTGGAGAGAGCTTCTGGCTACAGCAGTGCCTATTAACTGCATTGATGAGGGCACATCAGTAGGGCAAATAATAAGGTGTGAATGTAGACTGCTTCTATATTATGCACAATTATCTTAGGCAAATTGTGCCCTAATTTTTAAAATGTCTCTTATTAAGATAAACACTTTTTTTTATAAGAAGTGTATCTTACTCTGTGACCACTATTGCTGTCATTAACCAGGCAGGGTGGACCATGCCTATAATCCCAACATCCAGGAGGATTTCCACAAGTTCAAGGCCAACCTGGTCTATACAATGAATTCTCCCCTCAAGAAATAAAAAAACTTATTATTAATCTATTATTGCAAGAACTAAATTATTGACTTATTCACACAATAGATGATCATTGAGCCACTGCCAGCACCAGACACCAAGGATGCAGGAAAGAACAAGATGGACACCAGTTCTTCCCTTGTAAAGTTTATGGTCTATGGACCAGGCAATAATTCATATTACTGCTCAGTAAGAATTTCCTCCCTGCCCTCTCACTATGGGCAATTTATTCTTCTTTAATCCATTGAGTTTGGATTTGGTTGTTGATACTGGAATAGGTTATTGATTTGCTGTGACTGAAAAATGTTAGCAGTTGAGAAGTGAACACACTCCCTCAACATGCTTGCCTCCTTCATTACCTTCTTCTTCATGAGAACAATGTGCTTTGGACAACCACTGTCCAAGATGTATGAGAGAATATGTAAAGACATGGACCCATCCGTATCCTAAAGACAGACAAAACCCAACTGCCCAGACAGTGCTGGGGAGATATGCCAAGTTAGCTAGACTGCAGACCCAGGACCCAAGAGAGTGGAAGTGTAAGTACTTGTGATTTCATGAGTTTGGGGCTAATTTGTCCCACACTATGATTATAACAATGATGCTCTAATACATAATCAAGAAAATATCCAGTATTCTTGATGTTGGATTTTCTATTGACACTATTATATTGCAGTGGAGGCATTTTGAAAACTTTCTGAAAATCTTCACACAAGCTATTTGTACTCCATGCACTCACCATGACACATCTAGTTTGTGGACTTGTAGTTTAGGCAAACTGTGAGGAAACTGGAGAAGATACAGAAAATAATGAAAATTAATATAAAAAGTCTTATATGCAAGGCATGGTACTGTAGGAGAGCAAAGTACTAAGTCCATAATCTAGTGTCTAAAAATAGCACTGACTGATGTCAGAAGAGAACAATAAAGGAACAAATTAATTTTAAAAAATCATATAAACACAAAGGATATAGACAGAATCTTTTCTCTTCCTCACTAAAGGGGAAACAAATTAAATAAGCTTTCTAGGTGACTTTTGGTTAGACACAAGAAAAGACAGCAACTGAAACAGATTCCCAGAGAAGATTGTTCCTGCTAAACTCACCCAAGGAAAGGAAAAGCAAGGGATGCTGAGGCCTTATCAGTGTTGGAAGAATGGACCGACTCATTGATTCTCGGGTATTTCTGAATTCTTTTATGAGGCAAAAATTCTTTTCTACCTATTTCCCTGTTGTCTCCTATAAGTATCAAAAGATACCTAAACAAACAAACAAACAAACAAACAAACAAAACACTCCTTGTGTCTAAGGGCAGGATCAGTTTCCTTTGGCTCACTACTCTCTTCATTTTAAGTAGAAAGAAGGTCACCCATTCAACAAACCTTCACAAAGCATCTACAACAGCATGGCTGGCACTGCTTTATAGTGTCCTAAGCTAGCCAAATCACCTGCCAGTGGAGGTGCCGTGTGGCAACTAGGGTAGGGAAGAGCAGTAACAGTAACAGACCGACTGCTGCCAATTCTAGTTACGTGTGAACTTCTACAAATACTGCAGAAATGTCAATGGATTTATTCATTTTAAACATTATTTTATCATTACCATATACTCATTGAATAAAATACGAGTTTCATGATAATATGTTCATACATATATGAAAGATGTGCTTGTTCAATCCACTTCCCGTTGCCCTTTCTTGTATCCGCTTAATGAATTTATTGCTTGTGCATATTAAATAATGGTAGACAATTCCCAGGGTTTTCAAAGGATTCCAAAAATTTTGAGAAAACAGTTATATATATATATATATATTTGGTAATCATCTTTCAAAAATCTATATGTTCATTTATTACTCACTAACTTCCTAGTATTCTAAGGTACAGTTAGTTTGGGGGTGTCTCTCACATTTGGGGCTAAAGATATTTTCCTTCATCCTTTCACTTCTAATCACTTCAGAATGAGATCAGGAAAACGTGGCCTGAGCGCACTCTGTATAACTCTATGACACCATATTGTAGGGAGGCTCTGAGATTAAGCCTGTGTCCCGGACTTCCCATTTTTGAAAGAATGATGTTGAAATGCTTTACCCAGATGATGCTTCTGATTTCACCAGGAATCATTTTCTCCATATCCTCCCCCACTCTCTCCTGTACAACTCCCAGAGTGATAGTCTGCCTGCACAACCAGGGTCAGCATGCAGAGGCTGTGGCTGCCTATCGACCAAGTCCATTAGCACATTATGGGCAGCTAAAAGACTTGCCAAAAATAATTCCACTCTTCCATCCACAGCTCCCAGACCACTTGGCAGGAGAGAAGCTGGCAGATGTTACAGGAGCAATTCATTTAGAATTTACAAGACCCATTATGGATATCAATACCCAATCAATCCCTGGAATGAGGGATCAGGAGTATATTAGATACTTTGTTTTTGCATCTGAGGAACAAATGAATTAGATTAGAATTTTTATTTTAGCTGCTGCCTCTACTGGAACTTTCCTCTGAAGTCATGAAGCTGTCATATTCATCCCGCGAGGCCACACGCGCAGCCCAACATCTCCTGTGCAACATCCTTTCTCTATAAGCAACATTATGTTTCTTGTTTTGTAGCTTTATTAAGGTTTCTAACAACCTGAAACCCTGTGCAAGTAGAGACAGTTTTTTAAATGCTCACTTGTAAAAGTCAGTCTGTGAACAGTTGTTATTATTGGCTGCCGTTAGTTTATACAATCCTGTTTCTTTCTTAAAAGAAAGCAAACAGCCACAGAGTAAAAGTGGGCTTTATTAAAGGCAGAGTTCAGCCATGGCTCACAATGCTTTCTATTAGTTGGTGGACACAGCTTGGATCTCTGTCATCAGCACAGTAGACCTTTCTGAAAGCTCTGTGGGAAGAAACAAAGGTTTGTGTCCTTTCCTGAAGCCACTGTGGTGAGACACAGAAGCAATACATTCCCTCCCTGGGTTCATTTTTGCCTCCCCCACCAAATGCACACTGTCTCCATGGGTCTATCCATGCAAAAATACTAATAGCTAATGATGCACACTGAACATGTCCTGCCTATTTTATATATACATATAGTGTATATATAATATATATGTGTATATAATATGTATATAGTATTTCATTGAAATTTGAACTTTATTCTTTGAAGTAGATATATTCCCACCTTTTAGATTATTAAAGCTTAGAGAAGCAAAGAACTCTTCTTCGAGGTTGCATAATCAACAACTTTAAGAAGTGAGGATTTAAATCCTGTTGACAACCAGAGTGGCAGCATGTGTCTTCTGTAGAATAAGTCGCATCTTGTGAGCCACTCAGATAAAGTCCCAGGCCTGACCTGTCAACGCATGTCCATCATCTGACATTTATCACAGGCCTCAGCTCCTGGTGGCCTCTCCATTTTAAAAGGAGAAACCTTATTTTTGACCACCATCCTGAGTCATCCTGGACCACAGGACACTTACAGCCATATTACAAGAAAGTAAGCCATGCTTTGCCATCTGTCCCAGCTGTTTAGATGCACTGTTTACCCTCTCCTCTTTTACAGAGCTAAATGACGATTTCAGTTAAATGGGACTTTCTTCTCCATGGCAACAACAACAACAACAACAACAACAACAACAACAAACCCTCAATGAAGGTGCTACACAAATTCGAACTTAAGTTTATCACATTCAAACCCTTTCTCAATCCAAAATGATCAATGAGATTTTTTTTCATGAATATCAACAGTATTTTTAATTTTAAGTTCAGATAACTAAATTATCTATACCTAAAAATACCTTGAACATTAATACAATTAAATGATGCCCTGCACTAGTTTGTCCAAGCCATGCTAGCCAGTTAATAGAAAATAGCAGATAGAGATAGATCAGAGCAAGCAGTTTATACAATTATATTCCTTATAAACTAAAGTAAATAGCTATTCATAAAACTATGTTTGGCATTATTGTACAAGTTTAAACAAATATTATTTATGGCATTTTTTTGTTGATGTCAGGACATGCAATTTGAAATTCAGGAAAAAGACAATTCTTAAAATAATTCATGATTTTATAAATCATAATTTCCCATTTCAAGAAAATGGCTCAAAAGAAAGAAGTTGAGTAAATAAATAGTCCCTTTGCGGCACTATTTAGTAACGAACAAATAGAAACCCAAGTGTTCAGCAAGAAACAAATTGCTCTGCAGCTGTTTTATTTGTGTAAGTGTGGCAACCCTGAAAGAAGGACATTTGGATTCCGTTATTGCCTAGGTATATAATAGAGCATCAAGTTGCAAAAATTAGAATAAAAACAATAACAAAAAGCTTCCCAAAATACAAATGCACATATGTTTGTGGAGCTGTGCCAATGGCATTTCCCTGTGGTGGTTTGTTGAGCTGTATCTTTATAAGTACCTCTCCGTATTTCACTGATCTTATAATACGTGTTAGTAAATTTTTTTTTTACCAAATTCCGACACAAAACTATTTATTGGAATAATTAACTTTTACTCACCAAAAAAAAAAAAAAAAAAAAAAAAAAAACCACCACCACCACCACCAACAAAAAAACCCACCAGTCATTTTCATACCCCTCTCATGGGTAAACTTACTGCATCATGAACTCCTGCTTTCTTCATGAGTCTTGAAAGTAAAAAGACACTTGGGAGTTTCAGAGATAGACAGTTACTTGAACTTGACTGCTAAAAAAAGTTACATAACTGAAGAGCTGACAAATTTTCTTTGCTTCAACGTTTATCCCAAGTCAGCATGCAAGCCTTTTCTCCTACCTCCCTGACAGAGCATGCAGAACAGTGTGCAGTGAGTGCCTAATTCACACCGTGTTGGCCACAGTTTGAAACTATAAGGCTTCAGCTATGTGCATAGGAGGCTGCCCAAGCACTCAGCAAAGTCATTCAACAGGAAGCAGAGTTCAGAAACTTTCTCAGCCTTCCATTGTACAGCCCACACTTCTGTTAGTGGACAGAGACCTGGCCCAAGCCTTCAGGATGGACTTAGACTGCCCAAGCACATGGCATATCATGCTGCCATCCTAGAGGCTTCAGGCACCATTTTAATAAAGATATGCTTGACTGTCTGTTTCTGCCTTCCTTGGGAACTGCTTCCAGAATCTACAGTGCACCGAAGCCAACCAGTGCTTAGAAGACGTGTCAGTGAGTGTCCTCAAAGCTAAGGAAGGGAATCTTGAAGATTTTGTGTTTGTTGTGCTCCCTTGTCCTGGCCTTTTACTACTGCTGTAAACCAGCCATGCTCAATGGTATTGATGTGTCTGTACAAACACTTCCCAATGAACTCACTGTGTACTCCTCAAGAGCAGGATTCATGCCTTAGAAGCACAATAAATATGTGTTAAATTAACATTGTCAAAGTGTACTTTATTCACCCTAAAATATAATTTTGACAGATCAAAATAGCTTTTTGTCAGACTCAGTAATTATGACCCTTAGAAAGTAGAGTGAAGAAAATATAGGAAGGCAACAGAATATACCAGTAGACCAAGCAAACCCCTTAACCACTAACTTGGAGAAGATATGATTGTGGGTAGATATTGATATATCAATTGGGAAACTATATAGTAGTAAAAAAGAACAAATTATTATTAATGTATTCCATGACATGAATTAATCTCATAGACATGATGATATGAAACATTATCCTAACAATATCAAATATGACTCCTCCAGTTTCTATTCAATTGAGTTACAGAGAAGATAAATTTTGCTGCTAAGGAGTCAGAATAATGGTTTCCTTAGGAGAATATTAACTAGAAAGCAATATGAGTGAATCCTCTAGAATGTTATAAAATTTCTCTATCCTGACCTGGACACTGTGCATAAGAACGTACATTTATATGCCTTTAAAATGTGAGTTTTCATTGAACTGTGATTTTATTTTCTAGAATCACTTATGGAATGTAGTGACTTTTCACTGAATGGTAAATATCTGAGAACAGACTATACTCTTTTCCTGCATGCATTCTGTTGTGTTTCACTCTGTTTTTTACTGCACCATCTATCTGGAAGTCCAGCCATCTACCTGAGCTCACTGACATGACAGTCTATATCCTGACCTTCAGGGTTCCAGAAACCTGTCTTCTTCAAAACTTCACCAAAAGCACTGAAGATAAATCACATGAAGATGACACACAGACACTCTTGCTCTCTTTCCAGTGGCTGCTGTCACTTTGGAAATGTTAGCAAGACACGTTGTCTCGGTGTGTTAAGAGATCGCTGATAGAGCTGGATGGTCAAGCTGGAACAGGGATGGAGTGGGAGAGCAATGAAAGAGATACCATGACAGAGGGAGACATCATGGGGATAGGGAGAAATCGGGTGCCAGGGAAGTTCCTAGAAATCCACAAGGATGACCCCAGCTTAGAATACTATAAATAGTGGTGAGAGTGCTTGAACTGGCTTACCCTAGTAATCAGATCAGTGAATACCCTTATTGTCATCATAGAATCTTCATCCAGTGACTGATGGAAGCAGATGCAGAGATCCACAGTCAAACACCAAGCCGAGCTCTAGGAGTCCAGTCGAAGAGAGAGAAGAGGGATTCTATGAGCAAGGGGCATCAAGATCATGATGGGGAAACCTACAGAGACAACCAAACCAAACTAGTGGAAACTCATGAAATTTAGACCAACACCTGTAGAGCCTCCATGGGACTGTCTGCATAAGCAAGACAGTTGTGTAGCTTGATCTGCTTAAGGGGCCTGCTGGCAGTAGGATCAGGATCCATCCCTGGTGCATGAGCTGGCTTTTTGGAGCCCACTATCTATGGTAGGACACCTATCACAGACTTGAGGCAGGGGGACAGGCTTGGACCTGCCTCTACTGAATGTACCAGGCTCTGCTGACTCTTTATGGGAGGCCTTACCTTCTTGTAGGAGGGAATGGGAAGTGGGTTGAGGGGGGAGGCTGAAGGGGTGGGAGGAAGGAAGAGGGGGATCTGTGATTGGTATGTAAAATGAATAAAATAATTTCTTAATTAAAAAAAAGAGATCCCTGATAGGGTTAAAGCTCCTTAGCATTGTGTGGGAGAGGACATCCTCACAGCATCTGTTTGATCTGCAGTTCTATTAAACTGTCAGTATGATAAATGACAAAGAGAAGGCATAGGGGCAGGACCATCTCCACAGTGAAATGCTGCAGTCATAAAACATGGAGAACTGAAAAGGATTTAGGCCAAATGCACAAACCATCCTTTGTGATAAGATTTTTCCCTTTGCAAGAAAAGAACGAAGAGAGTGAACTATTGACTCCCAGGTCCAAGCAGAAGGCAGTGGGACCGTCAGCCCTCAGCCCTGAGGTGCAGCTCACAGATCAGTGATGTGCTGTCCAGCGGTTCAGTGGCTCCGCCTCTGCTCCACCCAGTCCCCCTGGAGTTCAGTAAAAATACACGTTGTTCACTTTGTACAAAGATAGTGTATACAGAGCTGGTTGCCCTGCTCATCCCTTTTGCCTACACACACACACACACACACACACACACACACACACACACACACACATGACATCTTTGAAATGGAACTATAATTTGGTCATTGGCTCCACCTACAAGTTGTTCAAAGAGCTGCCACCCAATGCCTGGTCATCCTGCCCCTAAATTTAGCCCCAATGGATGGCACAGTCTATAA
Organism: Peromyscus melanophrys; assembly: GCA_902168415.1. Lineage (NCBI taxonomy): Eukaryota > Metazoa > Chordata > Mammalia > Rodentia > Cricetidae > Peromyscus > Peromyscus melanophrys. The sequence goes on from CABHPR010118918.1 coordinate 14,954, forward strand.
ACAGGGTGCAAGCTATTGGTTTCTGAATTCTGGGAATTTGAAATGAGTTCCATTGAGTCTTATTTCAGCTTCCAGGCAACAATGAGATAATATTAAAAAATAACATTAACTGGTGATACAAACCAGTGGCTGCAAAAGTGCTACAAACACCTTTGAATATCCCTTCTTCAGGGTGTAGTGGGATTCATAGAACAAAATTTATAAATAACTCCATTAATGTCTTGTTACAAAAAGAAAACAAGAAGATTCAGTATCCTAAGGAAAAAATTAATAGTCAATAATAATTAGCATGTATGGGGCTTATTTACTTGACACTTTAACCAAGATTGGTGGTAAGAGAATAATGAAATTATCTAAATAACAAAATGGGGCCTATTGGATTCATACTGGCTCATCCCCCCTTTCTGCTTACCTGCTTGTCACCACAACCAAGTTCTCACTTGGAGCAGGTCAAATCCATGCATTCCTTGACTTAAGACACTATGATTTTCCTTCTGGGTTTAAGATATATAATAGTGGAGTGTCCCACTGTCAAGGAGATATTCGGAAGAAGAGCTACTGTCTCTTCCAACACTTGCATCTTTAAAGAAATTATCTGTCCAGATCCAGCTAGACAGTAAGCACTTAAGAGGTTTGACATCTTTTTTTTTTCTTTTTTTTTTTTTTTCAGCTACTCGATCTGCATGTCAAGATTTCTATTGCATTAAAAGAAAAGAGATATGAGGTCAGCAACTCTGGTAAGAGTCCTATTGCTTCTGGCAAAGTTGTTCAAATGTGGTGGTATTGTGTTCCCCAAAACATTGTGTACTTTAATAAACTTATCTGGGGTCAGAGACAGAACAGCTACAATATTAAACATGAGGATAGGCAGTGGTAGCATACGCCTTTAATCCTAGCATTCCAGAGGCAGAAATTCATGTGTTCAAGGATACACCCAAGCATGGTGATCCACGCCTTTAATCCCAGAAAGCACGCCTTTAATCCCAGGGAGTGGTGGTAGAAAGCAGAAAGGTATATAAGGCGTGAGGACCAGAAACTAGAGGCATTTGCCCTGGAGAGGCATTTGGCCTGGAGAAGCATTTGGCCTGGTTAAGCATTCAGGCTTCTAGCAGCAGTTCAGCTGAGACCCATTCTGGATGATGGCTCGGGGCATCCAGTCTGAGGAAACAAGACCAGCTGAGGATCCAGCGAGGTGAGATAGCTGTGGCTTATTCTGTCTCTCTGACCTTCCAGTGTTCACCCCAATAACTGGCCTCGGGTTTGATTTTATTAATAAGAACTTTTAAGATTCATGCTACATTCAAATGTTTATAAACAGTCAATGTTTGACGCATTTTTCCATGTTCCTTTATTGACTTGCTTATGGATTTTTAAAATGGGTTTCTTAAGAATATCCATTCAGTATTTCTGGAAGTCACAATTCATGGTTTAAAACTTGTTCAGAAAGTTGATAGAGGATTCCACAGAATGGCAAGCT